>JAKWJD010001766.1:34031160-34268660 GCA_027705065.1 Solanum peruvianum | reverse complement strand
ATAAAATTCAATATTAGAGGGCAGTATGCTCAATGTTCATTAGCCATTTTTTGATACTTACGTAACCTTAATTATGCCCAAGTTTCAAATTGTTTCTTTTTAAAGTGTTTTCCTTGACTGATCATATTTTTGATTGATTGATCATCTTAGTGTGCATAATTGTTAGATACTGCATAGGTTAAACCTGTTTCTTTCAACATGCTTCTTCAGTCTTTCTCCTTTTTTTTCAACTCTTTTTTTTCTCAGTCAATGTTATTCATTCATTCCCCCTTTTTTCAAGTGAGAGGAATTTTTTTGGTTACAATCATGCATCTGAAATAAACATGTTCAATTGGTGAATGTTGTCTGGTTTCTCTCACTTTTCGTTTAAATTAAAAGGTTAGATTTAGGAACCCAGACTAGCTTGGGTCCTTTGTATTGATAAAAAAGATGAATAACATCTCTATAAGTCCACTTGAGCAAATTATTTTTCCTTTGAGTATACCTGTTCTTTTGAACAATTTTATAAGTTCCTCTTACATTATTTTCTGCACTAGCTTTGTATTTAGGACAATACTGTTTAGAGTGACCTGAGATACCACAAATAATACAAAACATAGGATTCCCATTTATGGGTTGTTCATACCCTATTCCTATTTTAATGTTCCTATTATTGTTACCTAGATGGGTTACTATCATGGAGATTTTGTCCACTTATTTGCTCTTTCCCGATCACTTCTCATCTTAGTTAATTCAAGATTTATTCTCCTAGAGATTTCCTTTTCTAGTTTATGTTATTTTTGAGTTTGTCGACCTTAAGTTTTTGGTCAGGCAGTTCACCCTCTTTTTCTTTACCAAGAACTTTTAATTTTAGATTCTCAGTTCTTAGTTTTAGATTGTGAGATTCAAGTTGCTTGATTTTCCCTTGAAGTCATGTTTGTTTTTATTAAGATCAATGTGCTCAAACTTTAAGCTAGATAAGGAAGCTAGTAGTTGGCTCTTGGTGTTAACAAGTTCTTGAATTGTGTCTATGGAAGCAAGCAATAACAATGAAAGTTTTTTCTTAGAGAACTTTACTAGTTTATCTTTTAGGTTAAGAAGATTTACCTCAGTTTCTTCAAAGTTTGATTCATCTTCAGAATCTGATTCTTCTATCGCCGTCAAAGCAATGTCCTCATCATTTCTTCATACATGTCCGAAAAACCTGTTCCCCAAGCTGCATACATTGCTTGCTCTTTTCCTTTGTTTTTCCTTTATATTAAAGAGTTCCTTCCTTTCTTTTTTCAGCTTTTTCCTTTTTCCATTCTAATTGTCACATTGGGAAATCCTTGATCTGATGATCTGTCTTACCACACTTGAAGCAGCCTCTGCTTTGTGGTCTCTCAAGAGTTTTTTCTTTTTTGGGTTGGTGATTTTTTTCTAGCGTTTAATCTCCTTTTTAAGAGTTTCTTGAAGTTCTTAGTTATCAGAGCAAGATGATCATCATCTATGTCAGATTCATCACTTTCAGTTGCTTTAAATCAAAGATTTTTCTCTTTGTTTCCTTCACCTCTTTTGTCAACATTTATCTCATAAGTTTTGAGATTTCGTACTAATTCATACAAAGTCATATTGGTTAGATCCTTGGTTTCTCTGATTGCAGTAACTTTGATTTCTCATGATCTCGGCAGAGTCCTTAATAGTTTGTCTACTGGTTCCTCAGTTGTGTATACTTTGCCCAAGGATCTTAATTCGTTTACAATAATGGTAAATCTGGTGATCATATATTGAAGTGATTCTCTTGATTTCATCTTGAAGGATTCATATTCAGAACAAAGTCTGACAATTCTGAATTTATGAACTTGAGTTGTACCTTCATGAGTGTTTTTTAAAGTGTTCCATATTTGTTTTGCAGAGGCACAACTAGATATTCTTTCCTAACATCTTGTAATCGGCTTTCCCATATTTTTCTGTAGGTTTAGGTACCTTATTCTCTTCACTATCAGTAATAGTAGGAGTTAATGGTCCGTTAGTAATTCTAACCCATAGTTCGTAATCTTCAGCTTTAATGAAGTCTTCCATTATTGTCTTCCACCAAGAGTAGTATTCTCCATTAAATAATGGTGGCCTGTTGATGTGTTTCCCTTTACCATGCCCAAAAGGAGGTGCAGAATTCATTATTATCTTATCTTGAGTTGTTAGACTCTTCAAATATAACCTGCTCTGATACCAATTGTTGGAATTCTGACCCTCAAATTTGCCTTAGGAACATATTTATTCTATATGTTCCTTTGTAGATTACAACAGTTACGTTTTGTGAAAGAAATAAAATAATAACACAATATTTTATCTCAGAAAACCTCAAATCTTAAGGGTAAAAACCATGACCTACATCTCTGTAGGATTTAACTCCACTTTATTAAACTTTAATTCTCAACAAAATATTACAAACCCATATAACCTAAGTAATTATAAACTCTAATTTCTAGAGGAATTATAAACTCTAATTCGTAGCTAAGATATTGTAAACTCTAATTTCTAGCTACCCAAAGACACAAAACCAAGTTTTATATCTTCTAATTTTCTTCAAATTCTACAACTTGTTGAACAATTTCTACTCACAAATCTCAGATTGTAAACAGAACTCTTGAATACAATCTTACAATTTTTCCTCACAAATTGCAACACCCCCAATAAACCTCAAAACTCTCTCAAACCTCTTGGTCGTGTTTTGATCTTCTCTCTATGTAAGTGCACAATTTTTTCTGATGCAAATAACTCCCTATTTATAGATCATAACTTCAACAACTCCTTGTACAATTCAACTTGTATTTGCCTTCTACAAATCCTTGTTGACTTCTACTTGGACTCATTTTCTACAAAATTTCCTTAAATAAATAAGAAAGCACAATTTCCTTAAATAAATAAGAAAACACAATTTCCTTAATAGATTTCCTTAAATAGGATTAGTTTTCCTTCTCTCACTTGGGTTTGAACTCCTTTATAAAAGGACCCTTTTTGTACTGGTTGCTTGTCGAAAAAACAATAATTCCGCTACTTTATAACTTCTAAATTCACGTGGTTGACGTTTTCCTTATCCAAGTCGGATTTGTTCTGTAAGGAACACATATGTACAACCTGTTTCTTTCATATGATCCTATATTTGTTAATTATCAAAATCTTATCATTCTAACAAATTTCTCCTTTTTGATGATGACAATTATACATTTCGAACACATCAAATAAGACACACATCTTCCTTCTTTTGCCATTTTACCACTACAACTCCTTAAGTTTGCCATACTTCGAAACAACGACACTTTAAGAACATGTTTTGCACACGCGGCCGCCCACTTCAACCTTTTCTTTCCATCCTAATGAATGAACGACTCTCACCCCCTCAGCCGCAATTCTTTCTTTTCTCTTTTCTCCATTTCATCTCCCTTACCAAAGTTTGATACAACATCTCAACTCTCATTTCTATAATTATTATTCGGTTGATTTTTTTTTATAGAGAGGCATGAGTTTACTTTGATTACTCTAAGGTGGTATCACGGAGGTGTGTTAGATTTAAGTAGTGGGCAACCAATATAAAAAATGGTGGGAGTGTACATGACCGGGTTGGTTCGGGTTTTTCAAATATCAAACCAAACCATATGTGTTTTTGAATTTATAAACCAAACCAAACCAATAAAACTCGGGTTTTCCAACATAAGGATGTTAGGGTTTTCCAGTAAAGTATTCATACAAACATATAATTTACTTGTACACCAAATATTTCTTTAGTCCCACCAAAATGCAACTATCTAAATTGTTTCTTAATAAAGTAACAGGATTGTTTTTTTTCCAACATAAAATAAATGTGAAATAAACAACTCAAACCGTCAGATGTCAATAAAGAGCATCAGTTTGTTATAAAGCATATATTTGTTTCTATAGTAAGAAAGATAATCCCAGAATTAGAACACTCAATCTTGTGCTAAAATATTGATGCTTCTTTGGATGCAGAGATATCTTAAATGCATGTATACACCTGTAGTCCTTTCTTTGGTCGATCCGTCCCATCTAAGTCTCAGCTTAAAAATTCAATGAAATACACAAATGGCTTAAAATCATCAGACGTATAACTCAATATCAGTTATCCTCCATCGTGTTTCATGCTGGTACGTACAAAAAGAATGCAGTGCAAAACTTAACATCTTTGTCGAGTAAAAATACCTATAATATTCAAGTTGGTGGAACCAAAATCTGGAAGATGACTGACTAAGCAGCTGCTTCTTCCTCCTTTTTGGCAAGCTGGTTTTGAATGTGTTTAGGGACAACGTCAAATTTGGCTAACATACGATGCACGACCCATTGTCTCCAAAGCTATTGGTCTGACCTCTCCTTGAATTAAGGTCACTAATCACATCTCCTAGATGTTGTTCTGGTGTTACTACTTCAACCTTCATTATGGGTTCTAGCAAAGGATTGCCAAAACACTTGAATATAATCCACATCATGGTAAGAGCCATGTACTAACACATGCACGAACATAAACAACTAGAAAGCCTGCCAGTACCCCATTACTCATATATTCTTCTAATCCCTTCATAACACCTAGAATATATTCTTAATTTTGGCACTGCACCTCCATTTTTTTCACTCTTGATTCATATCCATCGCCTGCTTCCATAGATTCAAACCTTGCTGTGATATCAGCAAATTGTCCTGAATCACCATACTGCTTCTTGTGCAAGTATTTCACTTCTGTGTTCCTGGAAATGCTCTCGCGGTAGTTTACTTGTGGAGCTCCAACATCAGGTTCACAAGTAAGTAGCGGTATCTCTCCATAACATCATCATCCAATTAAATTACAGTCTCGCTCATCAATGCCCTACACTCCTCAGCTAACTCTTGAAGATCAACAGAAATGTCCTCAAACGAAAACTTTGCCCCTAATTCCTCTCCGGACCAAACAATAGCTTTCATCATCAAAAGATCAACAAATCCTTTGAATGGGTTCTCTGCACCAATTGGAATATGAATTACAAGTGGTTTAGCACCCAAGTTTGTTACTATCATGTCGCTTGTTCAGAAGAAATTAGCCCCAAGACTAAACATATCCTTGGGATTCCATACTTATCAGCTTGTCTTCAAACAATTTCTGATTGAGGTTCCACACCAGCGACATTGTCAAACAAGCATATGGCACCATCTAAAACCCTAAGGGCACGCTCTACTTCAATAGTGAAGTCCACGTGACCAGGATTACCAATAACGTGGTATTAGCAGCAGAAGTAATTGTGATCCCCCTCTGTTGGCTCTCTTGCTCCATCCAGTCCATTGTAGCACTTCACCAATTTTATAGTTTCTGCCAGTATAGTAAAGGACACGTTCTATTGTAGTTGTCTTCCCTGCATCTATATGAGCCATAATTCCTATATTCAAATGGTCCTTCAAAGGCGCTGTTCTAATCTTCACCAGCAGCCATAGCAATTACAGAATGTCCATTCTTTCTTGTTTTGTGAGATAATCCTAAGCTTTTAGAACCATTAACAGACAACATGACATGGAAGCAGAAGCAAGTCACTGTACTGTAACACATAAATTCCTCCTAGAAAATGTAACCCGGTTAGAAACGGGTACGACTCTTTGAGACCCATTAAACCAGGGACTTGGTCCCTGGCAGAGTGCTCTCGTCCAGATCTATAATGGGGTACAACTGCAAAGCTGTCGCATCAGAGGTTGGTGAGGCATACTACAATAATCAGAATGAACAAAATTGTTTGTCCAGCGGTCAATAACTCTTTATGGTTGATTTAGTCAACATGACATATAACAAATTAATTCATTCATTCAAAAAGAGAGAGAGTCAACACGTCTTCTCAAGAACTTACGAAGAAAAATTTGCAAGGGACCTGGTACCATCAAGACTGTGTATGGGAAAGACGACTAAACAGCCGGCTAGAAAGCTGTCACCTCTGATGTGGTAGGTGCATAACTTTTCTGAATAGCAGGCTTTCAGACAATGGGCGGTTCCAAGGAGTTATGTTGATTATATATAGTCTCTCCTCCAAAAACACAACTCAAGATTTGGCAAACAAAATTCACAAGCTTAAAAAGACAAAACCATCTTCAAGGAAGAACTCAAGCACAATAACACCTACAGAAAGAACCTGATCAATTGAAGGAGTACTTTCTGTACTTGCTGTTGTTCTTGATTATTTGTTTTTGTGCTTAACTTGTAGAATTCATTTCACTTGTGTTAGAAACGTTCCAAAACTGGTGTGAATCTTTGTAAGAACATAGTTATGAGTAAATTTGTATCTTACCGTAAAAGTCAACATTAATTGTTGAGGATTAGTGTAGTGGGCATTGTTGTATCTGCTTATGCTCGGTTAAGTAATTGTCCCATTACTTAGTTTAGAGATTAGGAGATTAATCTCTATACGTGGTTGTAAACTAGTTTTTAATTTTGCTTTGAAAAGATTAGTGGAAATAGTTTGAGAATTCTTGTGTGATATGTCATGCTTTTACTCCCTTGAGTAAGGAGGTTTCCACGTAAAACACTTGTGCAAATCTTACTTTCAGCTAATTACTTTCTTCATATATTTTAGTTACTGTTCTTGCCGAAGAAGGGACTTGGTCCCTGAGTGATAGTGGACGTATACACTCTTACAAGTGGTATTAGAGCTTAAATTTTCTATTTGGGTAACACTAAGAAAAGAAAGGATCCTGAAGAAATGAATGCTCCACAAAGATAGCAAGAAGGCCGGTCTCCAATGAAGCCACCTCTGTTTGATGGTCAATACTAAGAGTGGTGGAAAAAGTGCATGTTTGACTTTATAGTAGATGAAGATTGTGAGACGTGGGATGTTATTTGTTATGGTCCCTATATGTCAACTATAGAAGTAAAATAAGGGATGTTACAAGGGCCATTCTAAAAACCCGAGGACAATACAATAACTTTTATAAAAGGGAAATTGAGAAAACTCACAACGCTAGAAATATCTTAATATGTGGAACCGGAGCGAATGTATATGATTTTATTTCTTTGTGCGAATCAGCCAAAGAAATTTGGCGTTTGATGAGAACTTCCTATGAGGACATTGAGGAAACAAGGAAATCTAAACTAGATTTCTTTACTGTAAGATCCTCAAAAATGAACTAAGGTAGCTAGAGTCTCACATGTGACTTAAAGGGTTAATAACATGTTAATAAATTGGTTTACATCTAATATAGTTAATTTTAAGTGGTGTGGAGGTCAAACGTCGAAGAACGACCAAGACGTTTGAAAGGTAGTCTTTAGGCGTGCTACTGTGTTCTAGTGTGCCTTAATATGTTTTATGGATTGTTTGGTGCATAAACTGATAAGGTAGGACCTTAAATTGTATATGATCATAATTAAGGTCAAAACATTCAGGCACGACTCCCCAATGACCACCCAAAAAGTCCTTGAGGAGGACCCAAAAGTAGGCAGTACACTGCCTTGGCAGTGCCAATCAAATACCAAGGAAATGATGCCCTCTACTATGACCTATGCTCCGTCAATTGGAGGTATTTCTCCACACTTATACGTGGGATCTCATCCACCAAATAATGATTCCCTATCACAAATGACGGATGTGCAGGATGGTGCCGTCATCCTTAGTTAATCTTCTATTTAAGGAGTTCACTCAAAGGTTTTTCAATGAGATTTCTTATATCCAAATTCCTAACTTTCCATCTAGCCATGGGTTCATTGTCAAATTGATTTCAAAAGCGTTCTCATGATGAATTTATGATTAGATACTATGTTCATGGTGAATTTCAATACGATTACATAAACAACTCATAATTCTCCTATTTTGTCAAATTGGCCTATAATGTAGGTCTTGCGATGTTGTGCAGATGTTAATGAGATTATGATTAAATTATGTTATATTGTCTATTGCTACTGTTATCTATGTTACTTGAATGTGAATTGTTGGGAATTGATTAATAATGATCAAAGCTTGGATAATTGGTAAGATGACCTAATCTCTAGCCTATGGTAGTAAGATTGACATTGTGTGGTATGGTTTGCTTATGATGACGGTGTTTACTTTCTTAATATTCTCTACATGTTATGTTCATGGCCTTGAAGGCAAATTGATGTATTGTTAAGTGTGGTTATGGTGATAACACATGTGAAGTTATATGCCTAGTCTTATATTCTAGTTTCTGATCTAGGGTGTATTGATAGTGTTATGAGCATGTGAATGAAGATGTTAGGGGTTATGAGAGGTCCTTATGGTTAACATTTATGAAGTAATATTGATGAAAGACCCCCTACCAATGTGCCTTAATATGTTTGTGTGGTATTATATGCATGAGTAGGAGTCTTCTATTTAAAGATTAAATATGTTCTTGTTCTCCTATGATGTAATGTGAGTGCGTGTAGTCTATAGTCCTTGAATCTTTATATGTGTGTGACATAATACTTGAGGGATGTTGTACATGTGTTGTGGTCGTTGGAGGGTGGCTTCCTCATCACCATGTTGTTGCCATTATATGATTAGGTTGGCCACCGTACACAAACTTCATGCATGACCACTAGGGTAATATGTCCATGAAAGTATTCTTAACTAGGATGACTTGATAGGTAGGCTAGTGTAGGTAGGGGTAGGGGACTTTACTTATACATTACACATGTGTACCTTGATAGGACAATTCCTAGGGAAATTCTTTATGGATATAAGTATGAATGCAAGACTAAGCTATAAACATACTGAATATGAGATGATGATAAATGAATGATTGTAAGGGATTAGAAGTGATATCTTATGCATCTTATATTATGTTATGAAGTAAGTCTATGAATAATTAAGTATGATCATGTAGTGTCTAAATGTGTTCATGTGAAAGGTTTACTCATATATTTACACATACACACGTGAATGAATGAATGAAGCATATTATGATAATCTAGTAAAATAGGGTCTTTTGAATGGTATTGCTCAATTGTACTCTAAACTAGACTATTCTAGGATTATGCTACGTCCATGTCAAATTATATTCTCTTATGATTTAGGTGTTGATGAAAGGAAATTCTCATCATTAACCTAGGATTTATGCATATGAGGGGTTAAATCTCCTAAAGCCTATTTTTATGAAGTAATGTTGGGAACTTATCTTAGCACCGACTGAACTTGACAATGAGAGGTTCCCCTACCTAAAAAAAAGGCATGTTCACCCTTTGGTTTCTTATGAGATGGAAACTACAATGCTAATTGGCATAAAAAAAGTTTCAATATACATCTCATAGTTCCTTAAATATGTTGCCCCCATAGGACCTAGCAAATGTTTCCACCTAATACGCTAGCATGATGTTAATGTTCTACCTTGGAAAGTAAAGCACCTCCTTTCAGTGTGGGGTTCCATGACACCAAATTCTATGTTTAGGTCACATGGTCTTAATGTCGGTTAAGGCTAGAGTTCCTCTAAAGTAAAATGGACAATGGTAGTGACATGATGAACATTAACTAGGATCACCTAAGGGAAGTTTATTAGTGTAGGTGAGGGTATGAGACTTTACCTATGCATTCCACAAGTAGATCTTGAAGGGAGTTCTATATGTTTATGTATGTGTATATGTCAATTATGCATGACTTTGTTGTATTGACCTACTTTTGTAATGATATGTATGATGTTGGTCTTATTGATTAAATGATGAAGGTCTTACTTGATATGCATGGAGTTTACTAAACTTGTGTCTTTGATATATGAAGTAAATCATAAGTGCTTCTGGTCTCTTTGGGGATTTACTTAGTATATGTGAGGTTATGGGGCTTCACATGTACATTGCACTAGTAGGCTTAGATTGGTATTATGAGTAAGGTTTAATGATGTGTTAATTAAATGAAGTGAAAATATGCATTTGTTGACTATTGCCTTATTATGATGATATTAGTAGTATTGACTTGCATGTTGTCTTGAACTGAGTATAGAGACTAAATGGGTCAAGGTAATGATGTGATTAGTCTTATATGAGGTTTATGAATTATGTTGGGTTATATGTAATGTATATGTTCTAGATAGGTTATGCTTTTATGAATGTGTATGTTTGAGTTAATGAATGTTTAATGAATGTTCACCTTGGTGACCTTAAGATGATGCTTGAGTGTGTATGGTGGAATGAGACACTATTCATGCATTGCACCAAGTATTACTTGAGGGTCACTTTAGGGTAAATGAGTTAAGGTGAAAGAAAGATAATGTCATGAAAATGATTAACGTGCCTTAAACGCATGGATTCATGTGAAGTAATTTCTTTTTACATGTCTATATGAAGTATATGAACTATGTGATGTTTATTGTGATAATGTTTATGAAGTTTTACTAAAATACATGATGCATGGTTTATAACTGAATGTCCTCTTTAAATGCATCTTTTTGCATGATTGTCATGCTTAGTGCATTCTTGTAATAATACCATTCTTCTTAATCTTTTTACACAAAGTGTAGGTGGTGATAGCTAGAGGATGTCTCCTAACTGAAGAGCTAGGGTAGATCTCCATAGTTCAAAGAAAGGGATCCTTATGATTTCAAGGACTTTTTATGTCAAGATCCTATTTAAAGTATATGTAATAGCTCAGATATTATTTTATGTTGTTAAGGGTCGTGTCCCTATTCTACTCTATTGATGTTGATTCTAAGATGACAAAAGATACTTAGATTCTAAACTATGTAATTATGATATTTTTTTTTATATATGAAGTGATGTTCTAGCATATAATGTGCTATGAAAAGTTTTAAATTTTCCGCTAAATTTCTATGTCTATGTGATGAATGATGACTATGGGCTTGTATAAGACCTCTGAGAGGTCAAGTATGCCATGTTACTTCTAGGGGGTGCTCCTCGGTCGTTACAAATGTGGTATCAGAGCATGAGGTTATAAAAAGTAGTTTTAGGGTCCAAAGTCTCATATTGCCACATCTAGTGGAGTCTTGTTCATCGATGGTGAGTCGCGACACATGTATGAGCAAGAGGCTATATGATGATAGAGTTTCACTTTCTTCACTACTCTTGTGTCGTGCCGTATAAATTAACTCTATATGATCTCTCTCTTATTTTTCCTTATCCGGTGGTCTTTTAGATGTGAATGCTTGGATGGGATGATGTCTTAAAGCTTGAGAGATAAAAGGTGAGTTTTGATGCTTACTATATTTTTATGGCTTGATGAGTATATGTGAAGGTTAATTTGGTTATATTTTGATGTGATGCCATTTATGGCTATATGTGTGATCTATAAGGAATAAGATGTTATGTTGAGAAGTTATGATTGTGATATGGTTATAGCTTGTTAATAGTTGTTATGGTTGAATAAAGTTTCCTTTGGAATGATAAGTTGCCTTATGGTTATGTATGATGATAGTATGATGTGATGGTATAGACTTGAAATTCTTTGGAGAAATATGGGGAATAGTGAAAGGTAAATGTTGCCCTTATTATAGGTGTAGTGATCCATAGTTATCCTTGTGTTGATTGGAGTCTTTGGTATAAGCTTGCTCCTAAGGAGGGAAGATGGTTGTTGAACCTTGTAAGGTGATTATGAAGCATGCTAGTAAATGGGAGAATCCTTATGCCTAGTTGGTTAGTTCCCTTATGAACCTAGTCTAAGAGTCGGAAAAAGGGAATAAAGGGTTTTATTCCATAAGTTGGGATTATGATTTTCCTTAAAGTTACTTAGAGAGATGTATGTACCCCTTAGTCCATAGGGACAAGAAGAGAATCTATGTTGACCAACTTTAAGTGGTTACTTGTCTTTTAAGCTTTGATTCAAAATATGGTCATCCTAAAGAAAGTTCTTATATAGTACTTAGGCATGATTGGTTAGAATCTGAAATTTGTATAGTCCTAAGTTGGAGGGATAAGTCTCTATAGGCTATACATGAACTGCCAAGGTGATGACCCTTGTAGGCTTGAATCCGGAACTACTTACCTTTTTAAGACTTGGTGGTAGAATGTGATGAACTACGAAGTTACCCTTGGTATGCATGGTATAGTTAAGGCCTCATGTGGTTGGGTATCATGACCTAAATTGATGATTATGAGTCGTTTAGGTGATAAACTTAGAGGAATAATGATGCTTAAGTGTTACCTCATGAAGGTTAAGTTAGTAAGCTCCTTGGGATGAGATTTGGAGTGGAAACACTCGATGATGTCAAACCTTCTTTTTGTGAGGAGTATTTAGGATTGGTCTTGAATTTCCTTGACCTTAGTTTTTAAGGGCATGATGTGATTAGGCTTACCCCAAGAAGGGGATAATGTTCCTAGATGGTAAGATTTTGGAATACCCTTAATGTTCCTATGTTGAGTTCACTTGAACTTCTCTATATTGAGAATCACTTTGAGGTGATGTTAATGAAGGGTGTTCATACTCTTAGATTCTAAGAGAGGGATGATGTACTTAGTTATTAAGGTTGGTAAGCTAAAATTCTCTTACGGTTGAGAAAAGTTTCTCTTGAATGGGTTTACCCTAAGTGGGGGATGATGATGTGAGTCGTAAGGTGGTAGATATCGCTGTCTTTTCATTCTATTCTTACTCAAGCTTGAAACCAAAGAGTTCCTAGTAGCTTTTTCATGATGGGATTTTTGCATATAAATATAAGTTGCATGTTCTCCATATGTTATGCTGTCTCAAATGACCGTATTTTATTCATGTTATGAAAGGTCATTATGGCATGGAAATGGATTTCTGATCAAATTGCATGTTTCTCATGTTGTTGTGCATTTTAATATGTTAAATGTGCATTTAACTTCATGAGATGATGTAAGGAGCATGCTTGATACCACTTATAATATGTGGTGTTTTGTCCCCACAATGAGAAGTTTAGTTTTCCTTTAATAAGAAATGATGACTCCTTTTTAAAAATGTGTGACTTTTATGACTTGGGAAGTGTTAATGTATGTGTGCCTATGAATTTTAACAATTTTCCTAAATGATGTTTGTTTATGAAAGCTAGTCTTGTGCTAGAAATAGGAAATTTGAATTAACTTCCTAAAGTGATGTGTGTGGTGTGATTACCATTTGGAATTCATAAAAAAAGAAGTATAAGCATGCCTTGGTTAGAAGTTGAGGGATTCTCTTTAAAATGAATTGACCTTTGTGCGTTGTTTGTATATGAACTCTATGGTAACATGTAAATGTGTTAAGGATAAGGACATTCTTCCTTAAATATATCTAAACATGATGATGATAAGTCTGGCCTAAATGGTACTTTGTCTATGTGATAAGGATCTTTGTTGATCTAACCTTACTCATTGTCTATGTTTATTTAATATGAGTTGCTTATTTGATTCTTGAGTGATGATGTTAAAGATGATTATGGGTGAATTAAATGATATTTTTTGTTGAGATCTTAATGAATGAAATGTAAAGACCATGCCATGATTAGGAAAAGGATGTTCCTCTTATGAACATGAGAAGAGCCTATGTGTTTGATGCATTTAGAAGTGAGTGAATGAAGGTTTTAATTGCTTGTGTTGCGTCGAATGCATAATGGTTTAAATTTGGTGTTCCTTTTAAGTTTGGTGCATTGACTTTTATATGATGAAGTGTTGAATTTTGTGACTTGCTATATGGGTCATTGAGTCCTTGAAAGTGTTTAAAATGTTCCAAGTGTCATTCAAAGACGAATGTTCCCAAGTGGAGTAAGAGCCTCACATATGCCTTAAAGGGTTCATAAAATTTTAATAAAGTGTTTAAAACTTGTATTGTTTATATGAAGTTGTTTGGATATAAAACGTTCAAGAACGACCAAGACGTTCAAAAGTTAGTCTTTAGGCGTGCCAGTCTGTTCTAGTATGTCTTTGCTGTCTAAAATGATACAATAGGACCTTAAATTGTAAATTATTGTAATTAGGGTCGAAGCTTCCGGGCAAGACTCCCCAAGAACAAACCAAAGGGTCCTTGAGGAGGACCCAAAAGAAGGCAGTACACTGCCTTGGCAGTGTCAATCAACGACCAAGCAAACGATGCCTTGTACTATGACCTATGCTCCATCGATTGGGGGTGTCGATCCACACTTAGTCATGGGAGCTCAGCCGCCAAATAATGTGTCTCTGTCACAAATGATGGATATGCAGGATGGTGTCATCGTTCTACTAACGGTCTGTCGCTACCATCCGTAATTTGGACCTACAATTCATCAGTTGCACCTTGCCAAGTGAGGGGTGAATTTGGAAATTCACCTCACGTTCCAAATAGAGTCTAGGAGGTTATTTTGTTTATTTTTGGGTATGTTAAGTTGGTTAAAAACATGAAACCCCCATTCTGAATTCATTCTTCAAAATTAGACTTTCCCTCTCAAAATAAACTCTCTCTAGAAACCTGCATTGGAGATCAAGCTTAAGAACAACCTAGGTGATGGATTATAATGCTTTCTTGTTCAAACTTTTGTGATCTTCTCATGCAGTGATATGGTTATCCTTCATCCTTAGTTAATCTTCCATCTAAGGAGTTCCTTCAAAGGTTTTTCAATGAGATCATGATCCAAGTTCCTAACTTTCAATCTAGCCATGGTTCATTGTCAAAATGATTTCAAACGCATTCTCATGATGAGTTTGTGATTAGCTACTATTTTTATCGTGAATTTCAGTTCAATTTCATGAAGAACCTATGATCCTCCTATTTTGTCAAATTGACCTATAATGTGGGTCTTGTGATTTTGTGTAGATGTTAATGAGATTATGATTTGATTTTGTTATATTGTCTATTACTACTGTTATCTATGTGAATTGATGGCGAATTGTTGGGAATTGATCAATGATGATCAAATCTTAGAGAATTGGTAAGATGACCTTATCCCTAGCCTATGGTAGTTAGATTGACATTGTGTAGTATGGTCCACTTATGGTGGCGGTGTTTACTTTCTTGTCATTCTATGTATGTTATATTCATGGCCTTCAAGGTAAATTGATGTATTGTGAAGTTTGGTTATGATGATCACACATGTGAAGTTATGTGCCTAGTCTTCTATTCTAGTTTATGATCTAAGGTGTATTGATAGTGTTTTGAACATGTGAATGAAGATGTTAGGGGCTAGGAGAGGTCTTTATGGTTAACATTTATGAAGTAATATTGATGAAGGACCCCCTACTTATGTGCCCCTATATGTTTGTGTGGTCTTATATGCATAAGTACGAGTCTTCTATGTAAAGATTAAATATGTTCTTGTTCTCCTATGATGTAATGTGAGTGTGTTCATTCTGTAGTCCTTGATACTCTATATGTGTGCGACTTAAGACTTGAGGGATGTTGTAAATGTGTTGTGGTCTTTAGAGGGTGGCTTCCACATAAACCATGTTGTTTCCATTATGTGATTTAGTTGGGTAATGTAAACACACGCCTTCTGCATGACCACAAGGGTAATATGTCCATGAAATTATGAAAAGGTATTTCAACTAGCATGACCTGATAGATAGGCTAGTGTAAGGAAGGGTATGGGCCTTTACCTATGTCATGGCCGAAAGTACACCCTATAAAAAAGGCATCCTTCAAGTCAGAACATGACATATTTAATCTCTTGGAGGTCTTGCACAAGACCATGAACATCAGTCATTGCATACATATGACAAATACACAAAATTTAAACTTTTCTTTCAAAACATAATGCGGAATTATTTTATAAAACTTCTAGCATATGTCTCAAAAACCATCGATGACATCATGAGTACAATAGCCTTGGGTCACAACCCATAAAAGTCTAACATAGAAAAGAACATACAAGAAAACAGAGGAGTGATGTCCTTGGATGCTATGAGGATTCACCAATATTCTCTCCTTGCAAGCCTTGGAAACTCTACCCTTTAAAGCAACTCAATATCCTGTAGACCCTACATTGGATAAGAATGCAGGCAAAAATATGAGTTCGTACAAAATGTACCAAGTATGGAAACTATCATACAAAACATCAGATACATCAAAAGGTTTGTCAACAATAGACATAATCATATGATATAAATACATAATCATAACATGAATACATAATCATAATAAAGGATATAAGAGTTCATATTTAACTCATTGTACTTATTACTCAAATGAACTATTTCACAAGCCACCTCTAAGTATACTTGTGCAAGTCTAAGGTAGCATCCCATAATACTACAAAAACTAAATACATATCTTTGGTCATTCTTGATAATAATCCACTATCATAATGAAGACCTTAAGTTCATCATAACATATGAGAATTACGCCCCTAGGCCACCACCAAGCAAACTTGTTCAATGCATGTGAAGCATCACATTCTACCTCACATACTAAGCATGTCTTGAAGTCACCCTATTCTATTTCATTTTAGTTTAGTAGTCTCTTGTAGACCTATTTCAATATTGACAAGGAACTATCATATTAAGTCAATCATGTCATGGAAGGCAAATATAGCATTATCCAAGCTAATCATACATCATGAAGTGGTCATGTCATAGGTAGCTTCAAGTCATACTTGATCCATTTATGGGTAGAATCTCCGATACTACCATCCATACTAAGTACTCCTCTAGAATATCCTACTTCAATCTAACTTGTATTGCATTCTTGTCCAGTAAGCTCAAATTACTATCATAATAGATCTACCACCATGAAAGAATCTTAACATACTAACCAAGCTAACTAAAGAAAGGATGAAATCATCTTAACCACTATGCAACCAATCATGTAGACGCAAGCTAAACATAGGGGACCATGAATCCTCAACCCAAAGCTACCACGAGAAACTAGTCTCAAGCTATTCCATGAAATGCACCTTGCATGTAAATCAAGCTACCATTAAATGCACCTTGCATGCAAGTCAAGCTAACATTAGGAGAGTATAGAACTTTCCTCTAAAGCTACCATGAAATGGTTTTGGCCTAATCAAGTCAAGCTAACACGATCAAGTATCCTTACAACAAAGACCAAGATAAACATGGGAGAGATTACTTTCTCTATCCCAAGCTACCATGAGTAATTCAACTCAAGCTTCTATGAGACTCAACATCTCAAGCTACCATGAGTAATTCAACTCAAGTCTCCTTGAAATTTACTATCTCTAGTTACCCTTGATACCTACCATCTCAATATATCATGACTCCACATTTCAAGCTATCAAGCCTTGGTCTATTCTCACCAAGTCTATTACACATGAAGTGATCATACAATCCATATTCAAGCTAATCTAGTTCATCATGTCTTGATTCATTTTAGGTTCTTAGGTCAACCTAGAATTCATATATGTGTGAGAACTTGCTTCTCCTACCATGTTTGTCACCACCGAATCTTGACCCAGATGAGATCGGCATCATTGACATCTTAGAGGTCGCAGACAAGCCTACATACATCATTCTTACTTCATCTAGGTTAATTTTAGCAAAACATTTGAACTTTTGTTTTATTATTTCATGTTAAAAATTTTAAACTTAACATCATAAGTGTTCACAAATCAACCATCTAATATAGAGATAATCAAATGAAAGAAACAGTTCATAATTGCATTAAACATATTCTTGCAAAAACGGCACCAATACAAAGTCTAAAATGAAAGTGGAAAGAAACACTAGTGGAACATTCTCCACTAGCTAAATCCTACATCTAATCTAGATAATAATGGTAGACATCCTCGAAAGCATGATGACCTACCAAGTATGGATGAAATCTCCACGTACGGATAGCTACAAAGTCAACCTGTAAGCTTTAGCGTCCACCTGTGCCTGCACCTAAAAATATAGAGTTGTATGGGATTAGTACACACTTGTACTAAGTATGGGTATATGAAAACACACACCAAGTACATGCATGAGTAATAATAGATCTTTCCTAACAACATGAT
Organism: Solanum peruvianum; assembly: GCA_027705065.1. Lineage (NCBI taxonomy): Eukaryota > Viridiplantae > Streptophyta > Magnoliopsida > Solanales > Solanaceae > Solanum > Solanum peruvianum. The sequence goes on along the minus strand of JAKWJD010001766.1, from coordinate 34,250,885 downwards.
TACGGAAAGTCAAGTAAGTGGACTTGCCAAATTGGGATTAGGAAAGTTAGTGAGCCTTCCAAATTTTGATCAGGAAAGTGAGTGAGCTTTACAAATTTGGATTAGGATGTGAGTGAGCTTTCCAAATTTGGATTAGGAAAGTCATGCCATGAGAGTAACATGGATCATCATTCTTATCATATTGTACACAACACACATCATCTTGCACATAGCACATAACATATTGCATATAGCACATAACATTTTTCATATCATTCTTTTATATGTCATGAGACCTTGGAATCATAGAATTGACATCAAGACCTCCCAACAAGAGAGCTCAACATATGAGACCTCAACTAGGGAGCCTTCTTTAGCAAACACAAAGTCTGGTTCATTCATTCATACTCATTTCATTTCATTCATAGGCTAGTGTAAACATTAGCTATACCTAGGATGTAGTTTAAGACTTTCGTTTGGTTTGATGTGCAATGATAAAGAATGACCTAATGTCATTACTTGAGTCGAGCTCACCACTTGATTATCCTATCCTAACACCTTTGGTATCAGTCATTTCATTATGTGCATCATTTGAGGCTGGCCTCATTCATTCATTGAGAACTTTAACTTTAACCGACATAGATCATGTGAGCATCATGAAATCAAGTGTCTCCCCCACACCGATAAGAGGTGGAATCACCGGCCAAAGTGACTCAAAACATGCTAGTGTACATGTGAATTGAACCCCGCTAGATCCCTATATTGGCAATATAGGTTCAAAGACTAGGAGATATAAGGATACCCATACCCAGCATGCCGGACAGTCTCATCTCATGAGAGTTACGTGAACCTCCGCCTTTTCTGAAAGAAAGCATCACCGCTCATAGCTAGTCTATCGGTGCTTAATATAAAGTTCCATTAAATTCAACTCATACGTCATGGAAGCTGGCTTCTAGTATGAGGATATCATAGCTCAATAAATGATTTCTCATCTCATAGAGACTTGTCTCTTCATTATCTTTACACTCTCATTGGTGAGTACATTTTGGTAACATTTACTTAGGCTTATTTGAGATTGATCTCATCTTTTACATTAGCCTCATATCATGTTTTCACCACATTCATTAACATTGGCACATTCGCTCTTCATAATTACTCACCCCTTTTTACGTGGATGTTCATTTCATCATATGCCAATGCAATTGGCCATTTAGTGTGTTTCACACTCTTACTTAACCCTTCTAGGGTTTTATCATTTCATTGTTCGTTTCATCATTTCATTGTTCATCTCATCATTTCATTGTTCATCTCATCAGTTCATTGTTCATTTCATCATGTGCCAATGCACTTAGGCCATTTAGTGTGTTTTATACTCTTACTTAACCCTTCTAGGATTACATCATTTCATTATATACATCTTAGGTTCACTTATTTTTAAACGTATGCTAGACATATGGGTCTATACATACAAGCTATGAGGCTTTGTTCATAGTTCATTTAAGTGATTAATTTCTTCCTAAGATTATGTGGTACAAAACTTATGCATCTTGTATGTATGCCAAGATCTCGATTTCAATCTAAGTAGGTAGCATTATTCTTGAATATTTAATTCACGTATGACTTATGTATCAATACGGAATTTGGGAAAGGGAACCCAATTTTGAATCCCTAGTGGGATCGAACCCCCACATCCCTTTTTATTTAAATTTCTTTTTCCTAGATTCTTCGAGTTGATTATGAGGTTGTGGGATATAACCCCCACAACCTCACTTTATTTTTCATTTAACTCTCCTTTTCCGCCTAAAGGTCGTGGGTTCGATTGCCACGCCTCACACTTATTTTCTTCTCATTTTCCTTAAGTTTGACCTAGAGGTTGTGGGTTCAAATCCCACTCCTCTCATTTCTTATTTTTATACTTTATTTTCCAGCAAAGACCATGGTTCGAATCCCCTTCACCACATCCCTTTTTACTTCTTTATTTTCATGAGTTTTAATATGGTGAGGTCACGGGTTTAACCCTCCATGACCTCACTTGTTTTAATTCATTTTTTCACAACATTTTGAACCCTCTTAACTTGACCGAAACTCATCTTTTGAAACTGGAATTTTTTTCATCCTATTTTCTCACTTCTTTAATATTGAATGTTTAGACGTTTTAAGTAGTTTTTAGTGAGTTCTTTAGGTGAATTTTCAAGATTTCATTCGATAAAGAATTGCACTCAAATCAGCATCTTTGCATCACTTATGAACATCACGATTTACATAAACATGTGTGCATGAAATACAAAGAACTAACATCACATCTTAGAGCCTTAAACCTGAGGCACATAATCATGGCTCACAGTGCACACACGTACACATAGTTTCGGATCACATAGGTGATCCCTCATACGATTTCAAACAAAAATACATGAACATATTCATCACGAAAACACAACACACGCCTAATATCTACCAGCAAACATATCCAACCTACGAATCATTGGGAGCTAGTGACAGGGACATGCAATGGGGAAACAACCCTAGTTTTTGGATTGAATGTACTGAACCTTAGGGGTCTTTTGGGAAAGATACCAAGAGAGAATAGAACTCATACCTTTTTAACGTTTAAAGCTCGACTTTCTGCCCAAAAAACATATCCAAACACACATCCAACACCCAAAGTTCAACGCCCCACTCGACGGAAAACCTTCTCTTTGCCTACGTGATTGATTAACTTTTGTTTTTCTTATATTTTCGTGTGAGTTCTTCAAGTGTGAATAACCTTGGTAAATTTTCCGTTCTTTAATGTTATTTGTCAGACAGAACCGTGAATGGGAAAAGAGAGTGATCGTGAATGTTAAGGAGATAGACGTGAGAGAGTTAGACTTTTATTAGGCTTAGGAGTCTAGTTTAGGACTTAGTCAAATAAGGTTTTATTAAATGATAAAAAATCTGATTTTCCTTTTATTTTAAATCAGATAATAAATAATAAATATTAATTAATTACTTTAATTTACCAACTTAAATTAAAAAAAATTTAATTCATTGCTTCCACCTAGGTTCGGACCGGGTGAAGCAAGACTTCACTCTAAGGGCCAATTTTCGGCCCTCTCTCCCCAAAATACCACTCCACCTTACTAATAAAATAATTAATTATATATTTAGGGTAATTATGATACTACCCTTAGCATTGAAAAAGACCATTTTACCCCTAGACCCTCCAAACTTAAGATTTCCCCTTTTTAAGTGTGGTAAAGACTCATAGGGGTAAATCTCCATATTCAGGAGCCCTACATGGCTGGACCCAACCTTTCCTAGTTCAAATAACTCCACAAGTTAGTTTACTTGGATGTTGTAAGGGTTCAGAGGTCTGGTTCTATGCGCATCAATATGTGTGAACCCGGTCTAATCGTAGGCATTCGAGGCACATTAAACATTATTTAGCATAACCTATTCATCAAGTCTCTAGGGCTTTCTACCAAGATTGTTGCATACTTAGACAATTGAGTGAATTTCAAAGAATACTCCTTAACATTAAACTTGCGTTGTTTGAGGTTTATGAATTCCCCCAACTTAGCCTCCCTAAATTCCCTAGGAAAAAACCTATCAAGGAAATCTGACTTAAAAGTCTCCCACTCAATGGGACCCGCCCTTATCGGCCTAAAATCTTTCCATTCCTCATACCAAACTTGAGCTACATCTTTCAATTGGTAATGGTATAGCTTTTATTTCTCCCAAGAAGTCAATCCCATAATAGCAAGAATCTTATAAACCTCATCTATTAACCCATTTGGATCTTCCTCAACCTTGGAGCCACTAAATTCCAGAGGATTCATCCTCAAGAATTCTGTAATTCTATAACTACCCATCCCCCCTCTAGGGTTAGCCACCGCCTCACTATTGACTTGGGTCGTCAAGTCTTGAGCCAAAAATTCCTCTAGAGTCACATCTCTACTTCAGGAGAATTAAGAACTTGGGGAGGAAGTTGATTCCCTTAGGGAGGAACCTCTTGATTCTCAATACAATTTCCTTCCCTCGTAGAATAAGCCCTAGTGTTAGCCATAACCTGGACAAAATCATAGTCAAACATTAGATGAAGGGTTTACTCAAGCCAAACTATATGGCACGACTTGAATAATAAAGAAATGAAAATTCCCTAAGCATCCCATAGCCTCCTTCTCATAGATGTTTCACGACTCACACCGATGAATAAGATTCTACTAGACGTGGTTTTGAGAAATCCTAAGACCATTTCATAGTATTATGATCTGATACCAAGTTTATCATGACCTAAAGTACACCCTAGAAGAAAAGGAATCCTTCAAGACGAAACACACCGTACTTGACCTCTCGGAGATCTTGAACAAGTCCTTGAACATCATTCATTGCATATATATGAAAAATATATGAAATTATAACTTTTCTTTCAAAACATAATGTGGAATCATTATATAAAACTTCTAACATATGTATCAAAAACCATCTTATGACATCATGCGTACAATAGTCTTGGGTCACAACCCATAAAAGTCTAACATAGAAAAGAACATAAAATACAACATAGGAGTGATGTCCTCGGATGCTATGAGGACCTACCAATCTTCTTTGCTTGCAAGCCTGGGAAACTCTACCCTTGAAATCAACTCAATCTCCTCTAGTCCCTACATTGGATTCGAATATAGTAACAAATATGTGTTAGTACGAAATGTACCAAGTATGGAAACTATCATACCAAATATAAGATATCTCAAAGGGTTAGTCAACAATAGACATAATCATAAGAGATAAATACATAAGAATAACATAGGCATAATAAAACATCATAAAGCATATAAGAGTTCATACTTAACTCATTGTACTTGTTACTAAAATGAACTACTTCACAAGCCACCTCCAAGTATACTTGTGCAAAGCTAAGGTAGCATCCCATAATACTACCAAATCTAAGTACATCTATTCGGTCATTCTTGATCATAATACACTATCATAATTAAGACCTTAAGTTTATCATAACATATGAGCACTATGCCCTAGGCCACCACCAAGCACACTCATGCAATGTATGTGGAGCATCTCATTCGACCTCACACGCTAAGATTGTCTTGAAGTTAACCTATTCTCTTTCGTTTTAGTTTAGGAGTCTCTAGTAGACCTATTTCATTATTGAAAAGGAACTATCATCTTAATTCAATCATTTTATAGGAAGGCAATTATAGAACTATCCAAGTTAAACATACATCATGAAGTGGTCATGTCATAGATAGCTTCAAGTCATACTTGTGAAATATATGGATAGCATCACATTCTACAATCCATACTAAGTACTCCACTACACTATCCTACTCCAAGATAACTCCATGGAAAGCATCTCAACATACTAACAAAGCTAACTTAAGGAAGGATACAACCATCATAACCACCATTGAACCAATCATATATATGCAACCTAACCATAGAAGAGAATGAATCATCCACCCTAATATACTATGAGAAACTAATGTTAAGATATTCCATGAAATTCACCTTGCATGTAAATCAAGCTACCATGAACTGCACCTTGCATGCAAGTCAAGCTAATATTAGGAGAGTATATGCCTTTCCCCTAAAAGTTCCATGAAATGGATTTGGCCTAACCAATTCAAGGTAACATGATCAAGTATCCTTACAACACAAAACCAAGCTTAATATGGGAGAGATTACTTCTTCCATCTCAAGCTACCATGAGTAATTCAACTCAAGCTTTCATAAGACTCAACATATCAAGTTAGCATATATATTTCAACTCAAGCCTCTTTGAGATATACTATATCAAGCTACCCTTGAGACCTACCATTTAAGCTATCATGAGATCCACATCTCAAGATATCATGCCTTGGTCTTGTCTCACCAAGTCTATTACACATGAAGTGATCATACAATCCATCTTAAATATAATCTATTCATCATGTCTTTATTCATTTTTGGTTCTTAGGTCAACCTAGAATTCATCTATGTGAGAGAACTTTCTTCTCCTATAATATTCATGTCTAAGTGTAGAAGACCACCTCATCATAATTCTTCATAATGGCTTTAACCTCAAACCCTTAACATCAATGGAATAACACTCCCTAAACGATTACTACATTTAATTCATTGTGATTTATGGTTAGTTTCATGCTTACTTCATTTAATTAGATCATTAGAACGTAATGATCACATAGGTTCAGTTCAATATTTAAAAGTCAAGACCAACCTAGATCAAGTAGGACTAGTTCAATTCATATCTAGTCAATCATTATCAATTAGCACATAATACAATAGAATTAAGAATATCAATTTAGAACCTTCATGTTCCCTAAAATCACCATGATCACCTTCAACATCAATTTCCACAAATCACCATGAAAGCGTCATGAAAAGAACACATAATAATTATATGAACATAATTTAATGCTACCTACTAGATTGGGATCACAATCAAGCCTTACCCACAGTGCAATCACAACCCTCTATAAATTGAGGTTGTATGGATTCACAATTGAGGAGTAACTAGGGGACTCCATGAATGGAAGAATCCATGGATGAATAAGGTTCACATATTTCTATATTAGATCCTTAATCCTATCTTGAATACTTGGTGAATTTCGTCCTAAGAGTAGCCTCCAATTATTCTCCTTCTTTAATGGTGTTCTTGAGAGAGTTTTGGAGAGGGTGATGTTTTAATCATTGAGTATAATGTCTAAAAGGGTTTATTATTTTTTAAATACTCTTAAAGTATCTAGAAGCACCTAATTTAACCTCCCATGCATTTATTTGGACGTGGGGTGAATTTCTCAATTCAACCCTTCAATTAACAGAACGCAGGGAGAACCTGCAGGTCCAAACGACACCTGCAGTGGATGATCCATTGATGAAATGACAAGACAATACAGTAGGTCCGTATTTGGTGACATAGACCTTGAATTTGGGGTCTTAAATCCCACGTCTAATCGTGGAGTTACACCCCCGATCGACGGGGCGTAGCCTGCACTTCGAAGCATCAATGGCAAGTCCTCGAAATAACATTGCCAAGGCAATATGCTTCCTACTTTTGGGTCCTCCTCAAGGACCCTTTGGGTGGTTATTGGGGAGTCGTCCCTAGATGTTCCACCGCAATTATGTTCTTATATATGTTAGGAACATTCCCTAGTAATTTGAGACCCAAACACCACATAAAACCTCATGAAACATACTAATGCACACAAGCACGTTCTCAATGCTAACATTCAAACGTCTTGGACGTTCTTAGACGTTTCACCTCCAAACTCTTCCAAACTATATAAACTGACTCTTAAAACTATATTTAGTGATTTTAGTAACTTATAATCTCATGACACACATGTAAGGCTATGGATGGACCTAATTCATTTTGGGATCCTTATAACCTATACATTGAACATGTATACCTTGATAGAATATTTCCTGGGGTGATTATTTATTGATATAAGTATGAATACATGACTAATATATAAACATGATATATATGATATGATTCTAAATTCATGATTGTGATGGATTAGAAGTGATCCTTGATGCATCTTAATGTTATGTTATGAAGTAAATTTTATGAATAATTAAGTATGATCATGTAATGTCTAAATGTGTTTATATGAAAGGTTTCTTCATATATGTACACATACACACATATGAATAAATGAATTGAGTATTTTATGATAATCTAGTAAAGTAGGGTGTTTTGAAGGTATTTCTCAATTGTACTTTAAACTAGCTATGCTAGGAATATGCTATGTCCATGTGAAAGGATACTCTCACATAATTTAGGTGTTGACAAAATGACATTCTCATAGTTAACCTATGAGCTATGCATATAAGAGGTTAAATATCCTAAATTCTATTTTTATGAAGTAATTTTAATAAAGGCTTTTCAAAAAAGGAACTGATCTTATCACTGAGTGAACTTGACAATGAGAGGTGCCCCTTCCCGGAAGACATGTTGACCCTATGGTTTCTCATGAAATGGATACTACAATGCCAATTGGCATGAAGAAAGTTTCAATTATACATCTCCTAGTTCCTCAACTATGTTGCCCCTATAGGACCTACCAAGTGGATCCACCTAATATGCTAGTATGATGTTAATGTTCTACCTTGGTAAGTAGAGCACCTACTTTCGGTGTGGGGTTCCATGACACCGAATTCAATGTTTAGCTCACATGGTCTTAATGTCGGTTAAGGCTAGAGTTTTCCTAAAGTAAAATGGAAAACGGAAGTAAGATAATGAACCTTAACTAGGATTAACCTAAGGGAAGTTTCTAGTGTAGGTAAGGGTATGAGACTTTACCTATGCATTGCACAAGTAGCTCTTGAGGCTAGTTATAGGAGGGAGTTCTATTTGTTTATGTATATGTATATGTCTATTATGCATGACATTGAAGTATTTACCTATTTGTGTAATGATATGTATTATGTTAGTCTTATTGACTATGTGATGAAGGTCTTACTTGATATGCATGTAGCTGACTAAACTTGTCATGTTTATATATAAAGTAAATGATAGGTGCTTGTGGTATTTTTGTGGGTTTACTTAGTATGTGTGAGGTTGTGGGGCTTCAAATGTACATTGCACTAGTAGGCTTAGATTGGATTATGAGTAAGGTCTCATGATGTGTTAATGAAATGAAGTCCAAATATGCATTTGTTGACTATTGACTTATTATGATGATATTTGTAGTATTGACTTGCATGTTTTCTTGAAATGAGTATAAAGACCAAAAGGGTCAATATTATCATGTGATGAGTCCTATATAAAGTTTATGAATTATGTCGGGTTATATGTAAAGTATATGTTCTGAGATTGGTTATGCTTTTATGAATGTGTATGTCTGTGTTAATGAAGGTTGTATCAATGTTCACCTTGGTGATCTTAAGGTGATGCTTGAGTGTGGATGGTGAAATGGGACACTATTCATGCATTGCACCAAGTATTACTTAAGGGTTACTTTGGGGTAAAGAATTAAGGTAAAATAAAGAGAGTGTTATGAAAATGATTAATATGCCTTAAAGGTGATATATGGATTTATGTGATGTTATTGCTATTGTAGATATCTGTATGAAGTATGTGAACTATATGATGTTTATTGTGGTATTGTTTATGACGTTTTACTAAAATACATGATGTATGGTTTCTAACTAAATGTCCTCTTTAAATGCATCTTTTTGCATGATTGTCATGCTTAGTGCATTCTTGTATTAATACCGTTCTTCTTAATCTTTTAACACAAAGTCTAGGTGGTGATAGCTAGAGGATGTCTCCTAAGTGAAGAGCTAGGATAGATCTCCCTAGGTCAAAGAAAGGGATCCTTATGATTTCAAGGACTTTCTATGTCAAGATCCTATTTAAAGTATATGGAATAGCTTAGATATTATTTTATGTTGCTAAGGGTCGGATCCCTATTTTAATCTATTGATGTTGATTCTAACATGACAAAAAAGTCTTAGATTCTAAACTATGTAATTATGATATTTTGTATATATGAAGTGATGTTCTAGCATATAATGTTCTATGAAAAGTTTTAAATTTTCCGCTAAATTTCTATGTCTATGAAATGAATGATGACTATGGGCTTGTGTAAGACCTCCGAGAGGTCAAGTATGCCATGTTACTTCTTGGGGGAGCATGTTACTTCTTGGGGGTGCTCCCTGGTCGTGACATTTACTATTTAGTTTGAAAGTGTTACCATAAAAGAAGGTGAACCACTTCATAAAATGCGCACAAGATTCTTCATTATTACAAATGCACTCATTTTCTTGAAGAACCAGTCCCCGTGTGCAGGCAAGTCTCCAAGATTATAGAAATTTCTCTAAGATCTTGGACAAATGATTTTGCAACCAACAATATTTCATGGGAACTTAAAGATATAAATATGTCTCCTTTGTTAGAGCATCTTCAAGCTCATGAGATGCAAAGAAAAGGGAAGTGTCTCATTGTTAAAGGTGAAGACATAAGGGCATATCTTATTAGGGATGCTGATCAGAGGAGGGATGCTGAAAGGGATGAATTACTAGCTTCCAAGGTGTTGTAAAGTGAAAACTTTGAAACAGATGAGACCATGGTCTATCTCACTCAATGATTTGAAAAACTTGTGAGTAAACGTGGAGGTTCCATGAAGAAAGAAACTCATGATAGTGTTACAAGCTCTGGTGATGTGTGTTACAAGCGTGATCAACTTGGTCACTCTATGAGAGACTGTCCTATACATGAAAATTACCACAAGGAAGCAGAATACAAAGAGAGGGACCAGCTCAATCCCATGATAAGTAGGAAAGAAGCCATTTTTTCAGGCGGGGAAAAGGGAGATGACTGCATGGGATGATTACTTGAGGGATTCATGACTCTAAGAACTCTAATGAGGCTTTTATGGCAAAATCTGATGATTGAGAAGCTAAAGAAGAGGTAACACTTTTTGATCTTCAACAAAACTTGAATGTTTATTGTGTCAAGAAGTTGTGAAGTCTAGCCACTGTTTTGCTGACTCTATCATTGAGTTAACAATTGAAAAAAATTTGATGAACAATATCCTATACTCTTCATGTTGAAAATGTAGATTTGGTTGACCAAATATCTTATGTGGAAAAAAATTTGATAGTTCTAGAAGATGAAAATACATAACTTACGGAAAAATTAAAGATGTTGAGTGAGAAATGTGGCTGAGGAAAGGGATAGTCTAGAAGCTTGTAAATCAATCTAGAAACTAGTTTAAATACTGTTGAAATAAAACTTGCTATGTCCTTGGAAAGAAATAATCAGTTAGAGGGGGACCTGGTCGGTGTCGAAGAATTACTGAAAAAATCTCTCAAATGGACCACCTCTTCAAAATTGCTTCCCAATCTTACCATATAGGGTCAAAATGATGGGAAGGGGTTAGGAAATTTAAGCCAAAGTTATCCTTGCGATCTCCATAGAAAATAGGTGTCACTTTCTGAAAATTTGTTGTTCTTTCATTGTGGTCATGATGGTCATTTGAAGAAGGACTTTCCTACTTGTAAGAGGACCCAAGATAACCTCTCAAACTATTCTAAGCAAAGGAATAGCAAGAAGAAGGGAACTGGTGAACGGAGGAACTAGAAAAATAAGGGACATGGTCTGCTTATGGTCCTAAGTTGAACAAACCTAGTCTGTATCACTAGACAAAAGATTTTCTTATCACTCCATTATCTTCTCACTGGGAACTTTGTCTGAAATTAGTTCCAAGGCTAACAAGTTATTTTCTATGCAAGTGATATGAGGGAGCACCAGTCAGTGTGGTTTGTGAATAAGCAGATGCTCAAAGCACATGAATGTGAAAATTATAGAGGTTTCTTTCTCTCAAGGAACTTCAAGATGGAGTTGTGTCATTTGTCGATGGAAAGAAAGGGTATAATTTTTGTGGGGGAAGAAATGTTTGGGAAATCTATGGAACACACTATTTAGGATGTGTACCATGTCAATGGTTGAAGTACAATCTTTAAGTGATTAAGAGAATCTTTATGAGTGAAATAAAGTTGTAATCATATCAGAAAAAATGTTGTCACAAACTTGCTCTCTCTAGTGATGATCTTGATAGAAAACACATATATTGCTAATCTAAAAACTGCTCAAAGTATAGTCTCACTTGCCTTAGTGCTCGAGGTGAGAATTTTGAGGTATGACACAAGAGATGTGCTCATGTAAGTATTGGTTTGCTGCACAAACCTATGTCTGGAACCTAGTCCTAGTCTTCACAAAATGATACTTGTAGACGAAAAATATCATGACGATGGTGTTAAGGAGAAGCACATCAGACCATCCTTCAGGTGAAATACGTACACTTTAATCTTTGAAGGAACTTTGGGCTGAAGTGATGAATGTTACATGGTTCGTGACCAAAATGATTATATCGAGAAGTTTAATCTCAATGATGTTTATTGAGTATTTGTGGTATACTCTTACCAGCAAGGCTTATCTAGAGTATAAAAATATGTGCATTCAAAAATATTTTTATGTGATTTTGATGAGTCTTGAATAATTGAGAAGTAAGTTGCAAAATAATGTAGATCCCGAGATGGAATAGATGTTTGAGAGTAAGAGAGATGATATAAACATTAAGCTTGCTGAAGAACATCCTTTTCATTAATGCTACAATTTCAAGGAAGACGATGCAGAGGATGATCTTGATGATAGATCTAGTCCTATAGACAGTGATAATGTGAATCCTGAAGGTGAGATGAAAATGTTGATCAAGCTCAGTTTGCAAGAAGCAAAGTATGATACTCGGTTCCCTAACAAGCTAATAGGTTGTCCAAATTCCTCTCCAACAATGACTTCAATAGTGGAAAAATTGAAAAAACCTTTTTTTTGAAATGACAAGGAAAGGAATTACTAATTATTCAAGTACATGTTTATGATGTCATTTTTGAGGAAATCTTTGGGTGGTGTGTGAAGAGTTTGTCGCACACATGAATAATGTGTTTTGAAGCGAGCATAATTGAAGAATTAAATGTCTTTGTGGAGCTATAGATCAAGAAAAACTCAAAAGGTACCCTTGGATGTCATTTATGAGCTTCTCAAATGGTAACATACTTGAACTAAAGACAATGTTAGGAAGGGGTGATGACATCATGGAGTTTTGCCAAGTGGAATATCAAGTTATTGACATCTTCGCTAAAGCCCTGATCAGGGACCAGTTGTATACTCTCATAGGAACTTAAGTACAGGGAAGAATATATCACAGTGTTCAAGGCAATTGTGTGATCAAGACAGGGACCTGGTACCCATTTATAGAAGTTGCTAAAAATGTCTCATGTTATGAATGCCTAGACAATTCATACTCCCATGGGCACTAACTTGAAGCTGGATACAGATGAGTTTGGTTTACAGGTTCCGTTCCTGTACAAAAGGAATCACTTTTGAAGGTTGCTGATAAAATCATGAGACATTTAAAGAAGACATGGCGACTTGGTTCTATTATATCCATCAAGAGAGTTTTTGATTTGGAGGAACTGTGATGTTGTATTATGCTTGGTATCTATTTGATGGAAAGAGTACTTCAAGAGTGACTTATGTTAAAGGCTGATCTCTCATTCACGAGGAACTAAATGACAAGATTCAGTTTCTCTTTCAACAACAAAGGTAGAGAATGTGGCAAGTGCAACTTGATGTGCTCAACTCTTGTAAATCAAGCAGCAGCTTGAAGATCTTAAATATATGGCTGAAATAATTGGAAAAGATGATGTTCAAAAAGGGAGAAGTTGATATTCCGAGAACTCAAATTATTCTGAATAGGAAGGTGTTTGATTTGAAAAAAATGAAAAATGAAAAATGAAATTAAATATTCTTTTGGTTCCTCAATTGTTGATATATTCATCTTAGAGTCCTTGATTAGTTTGTTCTACTAATATTTCCTTCATGAGAAACTCAGGCTTGCATTGGAAGCTATGATAGTTGTTATTTCTACAGGGATACCAAAATGGTTTGCCTTAAGGTCCAACTTTTTAAACAACCTTGTCAAAGTGACTAGGTGTAACATATCACAATTTGAAATATCTAGGAATAAGCTAACAAAATAATAATATTCTTTTTGGAAAGAAAAGAAAAGACCTGAAAAATTACCTACGTTAAGAAAGTGAGTTTTGGTGATTTTCAAATGGCCATAACTCCTAGATAGAGATTGAATTAGAGGTATTTATTTATATGGTTGGAAATACCTTGGACATATCTTTCAAAAGCCGCCGAGTTTGCACAATTTTGATATCGTATGAGGGATATATGCCTGTCGAAAGTTAGGTTGTTAAAGTAAGGAAAGTCTAAATTCGGATTTAAGGAAGGGAATACTTGTCTTTTCAACAAATAATTTTCTATTTCGTTTTAGGGGTTTATTGGGGTAAAATCTAAGTTTAATTCAGTTTTGGAAAATCAATATCACGCTTAGGGATTGAAGAAGAGAGAAAAGAAGAAGGAAAGGGAGAAAGTCAAGAATTCGCTAAGAACGACAAGGTTTGCGAGTGGATTTCGTCAGGGGTGATCCCTATTAAGGTATTTGAGATATTTTCATGTTGAGTTAGTTCACCCACACACCAAATTGTTTAAATTCAGTGATTTTGAATTGCTTGAATGATAAAAAGTGAAGTCCCTGAAAAATATTGTTGAATTCATTTTGGTTGAGTTGTCTCATGCCTAGTGTTGATTTAATTCGTGTTTCCGGGTTGTTTTTTGAGTCAAATCTATTGGGCATTGACAGTACTAATGATATTAAGTGTGTGGTGAAATAACCATTGAAGTTTAGAGGGTTTAGAGATGATAAACATAAAAGAAAAGTCGAGAATGTCTGTCTGTAGGGTCTTGGGGTGCCGCACCATCCAGAGCGCCCCAACTTGGCCTATGAAGTTTGGGGCGTGGCTCTCTAAGCCTCTCAGAGCGCCAAGAATGCCAGTTCACCCCATTTATTCCCCATTTTATCATGGCAAGGATGCCAAGTCACCCGATTCATTCCCCATTTTTTCGTACTAGTTCCTAAGTGATGTACCAATTTTCTTAGTTGATTCCAACACTCTAAGGTACATCTTCACATCATGAAATCATCCATAAACATGATATGAACCTTGAATCCATAATCCAACTTAAGGAAAGTTAAGATTAAGTCAAAGAAGTTAATAGTCAAGTGTAGAAGTTAAGAACAAGCTAAAGTAAAGCTCTTAAGCATTCCTAAAGGTCTTTAACAATGTTTTAATTTTTTTGAAGACTCAAGTTTCAAGTTAATTAAAAAGTAAAGAGTTAGAGTCTTTCCTTCAAACAAATATAAGGGAACTAACTATTCCCTAAAAGTTGATTTATGACTCAAGTTTCAAGCTAAACAAAGAGTAAGGATTTGAGTTCACTTCTCAAAAAGTTATTAGGGAACTAAGTATTCACAAAGAAGTTATAAATGTTTTAACATTTGAGCAAGAAAAAGGAACACCGATTCCAGAGGAGCCTTTGGTCTAAGCATTGAGTAATTATCTCAAACTTAAGAAATAAGTTGCTTTAAAAGCATGAGCTAAACTATTTTTTGCGATTAGTATTGAGCACCGATCTGGGGAAGAGAGTTCATATTAATTCAAGTCTCCATGATTTCCATCATGGTTATTAACGGATCATACTTTTTAGATGGTCACGTAAGTTAAGCTAGTGGACCCACTAAATTAAGAAGTTTTATTCGACAGCAAAGTATAACACAGTTCTGGCAGCATGGGCAATATGTTGTATCACCACTTAGGCTCATAGTACTTCATATAAAAGTAAAGTTATGTTTTCTTAGGCATTTTTTAACGGACAAAGTATCTTTATTGTTTAAAAAGCTTTTATATATAACATATGTCTTATTGCCTTATATTAAGTCAAGTTATTCATGAGTTGAACAGAGTCAAGGTTAGTGTTCCTTCTTACTCTTTTTAATGCTTAAGTTATTGTTTGCATTACAACTCACATACTCGTACATTCAATGTACTTATGCCAGTTGGCTTGTATCATATCATGATGTATACGCATGTAACAAGGATCAACATCATCCAGCGCCTCATTGATCCAACTGAGCACTCAATGTCAGTGGTGAGCCTCTTTGCATTCTGGAGGATATGTTTATTCATTTTTCAGTCTTTTATTGTAGTATGTTGTGGGGACTGTCCCAACATCCATCTTAGTATTACAGAGACTTCATAGACAGTGAAGCAATTAGTATTGAGTCTCTTATCTTTATAATGCAGATATTTTCCAAGTTACTTAATTTAAGTAATATTATGAGATTGTTTTCTTATATTGAGTTAAGTCTTCTGTTGAGTTTAAGTAAGACATGTCAAGGGTCCGCTCAAGGTCAATAATGGTCATTGAGTGTCGACCACATCGAGAGTGCAGGAACGGGGCGTGTCAAACTTGGTATTAGAGTTTAGAGTTCAAGAGTCCTAAGACGTCTATGAAGTTGTGTCTATAGAGTCCTAGTTATTGGTGTGAAGTGGTCTACATCTATAATTAGGAGGATGCAACATTTAGGAGTTCCTCACTTCTTTCATACTCCTTTTCAGGCGTTAAAGTTTATCTATATAAGTTTCTCTATTTAATTCGTGCTTGCGTGTGTTTTAGAGAGTTATGCCTCCACAAAGAACAACAAGAGGTCATCCAGTTAGGAGGATTGTAGAGTAATAAGAGTTGCACAATGCACGTGAAGTCCAACCTCATAGGGAAGCTGCCAAAGCGGACTTCCTTGAAGCCATCAAGATGTTAAGCCAAGTGGTAACAAATCAAGTTAGACAACAAGGGGGATCTAGGAAAGAAAAGACTTACACTTCAAGGATTCATGAATTCTTGAGGATAAATCCTCCCAGTTTTACTGGTTCGAGCACTACTAAGGATCAGAAGATTTTTTTTGAGGAACTGAAGAATGTTTTTGATGTGATGTATGTCATTGAGGCTGAAAGAGTTTATCTAGCTGCATATGAATTGAAAAATATGGCTAGGACTTGGTTCGATTATTTAAAGGAGGGCAAAGATGAGGATGCACCACATCCAAGTTGGGCCTGTATTGAAGAAAGTTTCTTGGGGAGTTTCTTTCCCCAAGAATGAAAACGGCTAAGGTAGGAGACTTCCTTAAACTAAAATAGGACTCTTCGAGTGTGCATTCACCTAGTTGTCCCGCTATGCTCTTGAAATGATTTAGGAAATGAGGAGCAGAATGAACTTGTTTGTCCTTGGCTTGGGTTGTGCATCAAGCAAAGAGAGCAAGGTTGCTATGCTGATACGTGACATGGACATATCGAGGTTGACAGATTATTTGCAGAAGGTCAAAAAGAAGAAAATGAGGGACAGAGAAGAGTAGAGAAGGAAGAAATCTAGGACTAGGAATGAGTTTGGGCAGTAGAAAGATGGTTCGATTCGACCACAATTTCATAAACAAAAAGGGAATGCACCATCATCTTCTAGTGCGCGTGCACCCAGAAAAAACGGTGAGCATCACGGACAAATTAGTAGAACTTCAAAGCTAGACCAGCACATTATTAAGAAAGTGTGGAACAGGGAGGTAGTTGATCTCTTACATGTGCTACTATGGTGGAATCCACCAGGGTAAATGTCGTGATGCCTAGACAGGTTGCTTTAAGTGTGGTCAAGAGGGTCACTACTTGAGGGAGTGCCCTAAGAACTGGCAAGGTAGTGGAAATTCGGGCAACAGAGCCAAATCTTCATCTGTTGCTCCACCAGAAAGGGTTACAACTAGAGGATCCACTTCTGGTACTCGTGGAGGGGAAAACAGCTTCTGAACATCACTAGCCGCAAAGAACAACAGAACTTTATAGATGTTGTTTCTGGTATGATAAAAGTCTTCACTAGGATGTTTATGTTTTGCTAAACCCAGGAGAAAATTTGTCTTTTGTAACTTTTTATGTTGCAAATAAGTTTGAAATTCTTTCTGAGAAACTTCGTGAACTCTTCTGTGTTTCTGCAAATGTTGGGGGGTCTATTTATAGGAAAGAGTCTATCGTGATTGTCATGCATCCATGAATCACAAGAATACCATGGCTGACCTAGTTGAGTTAGACATGGTAAATTTTGATGACATTCTAGGTATAGACTTTCTTCAGACCTGTTATGCATCAATAAATTATAGAACTCGAGTCGTCAAGTTTCAGATTCCTAAATGAGCCAGTTATAAAGTGGAGTTGTAGTTTAGCCGTGCCTAAGGGTAATTTCATTTCATACCTTAAGGCGAGGTAGTTAGTTTCAAAGGGTTGTATCTATCACTTAGTCCATGTTATGAGTTGAGTGCTGAGGTACCTTCCCTTTAGGAAGTTCCTATAGTTAAAGAGTTTCCAAAAGTCTTTCCTGATGATCTAACCGGAGTCACTTATGAGAGAGAAATAGACTTCAACATAGATATCATTCCATATACTCATCCTATCTCTATTCCATCATATAGAATGGCACCAACATAGTTGAAAGAGTTGAAAGAATAGTTGAAAGGTATCTTAGATAAGGGTTTCATTCGACCAAGTGTCTCACCTTAGGATGCTCCGGTCTTGTTTGTAAGAAAGAACATAGTTCTTCTAGGATATGTATAGACTACCATCAATTAAATAAGGTTACCATCGAGAATAAGCATCCTCTCCCAAGGATAGATTATCTATTTGATCAACTTCAGGGTGCCAACTGTTTTAAAAAATATACCTCAGATTTGGCTACCATAAGTTGAAAGTTAGGGAATGTGACATTCCAAAGACAACTTTTAGAACTAGATATAGGCATTATGAGTTTTTTTGTCATGTTGTTTGATTTAACTAATGCACCATCTGCATTCATGGATCTTACGAATAGAGGCTTCAAGCCTTATTTAGATATGTTTGTTATCGTATTTATTGATGACATACTAATTTATTCAAGTAATGAAGAATATCATGATATTCATAGCATGATATTCCTTCATACTTTGAAAGAGAAAAAGTTATATGTCAAGTTCTCCAAGTATGAGTTTTTGCCTAAGTCTGTGGCATTCATGGGCCACATAGTTTCCGCTGATAGGATTAGAGTTAATAACTAAAAGATAGAAGCAACTCAGAGTTTGGCCTATACCTATGTCTCCAACAGATATAAGGAGTTTATTGGGTTCGGTTGACTACTATAGAAGACCCTTTGAGGGGTTTTCATCTATCTCATCTCCTTTAACCAAGTTGACTTAGAAAATAGTGAAGTTTTAATGTTATGAAGCTTGTAAAAAAAACTTCCAGGAGTTTAAGAAGAGGTTCACTACTTCCCCAGTCTTGACCGTACCAGAAGGTACTTAAGGTTTTGTAGTATACTGTGATGCATCTAAAGTTTGGTTGGAGTGTGTGTTAATGCAGAATGACAAGGTGATAGCTTTTGCTTTCATGCATTTAAAAGTTCATTAGAACAATTGTACAACCCATGACTTACAATTGGCTACTGTAGTTTTACTTTGAAGATATGAGGCACTACTTGTATGGTGTTTATGTTGATATATTCACTAATTACAAGAGATTATAGTATGTGTTTACTAAGAGAGAGCTTAATTTCAAACAAAGGAGGTGGTTAGAATTGCTCAGGGATTATGACATGAGTATTCTTTACCACCCAGGGAAGGCTAATTTGGTTGATGATGCTTTAAGCACGTTATCTATGGGGAGTACCGCACATGTTGAGGAAGAGAAGAGGGAATTAGCCAAATATGTGCATAAACTTGCACACCAGGGAGTCAGACTTATGGATTCCACAGAGGGAGGTATAGTGGTGACCAACGATGCTAAATTATCACTAGTGTCGAAGATGAAAGAAAAATAAGACTAAGACCCCATTTTGCTAGATTTGAAGGTAAATGTTCAAAAGCAAATATCATTAGCTTTTGAACAAGGGGAGATGGTGCTAAAGTATCAAGGTAGATTGTGTGTACCTAGGGTGGAAGGACTCCAAAATAGGATCATGGAGGAAGATCATAGCTCCAGATATTCCATTTATCCGGGTTCCATAAAGAAGTACCGAGATTTGAGAGAGGTATATTAGTAGGAATGTATAAAGAAGGGCATTGCTGAGTTTTCAACAAAGTTCCTAAATTTCCAGCTAGTGAAGGTAGAACACCAAAGGCCTGGAGGGTCGTATCAGAATATAGAACTTGCAGAATGGAAGTGGGAGATTATTATAATGGACTTCATTAGAAGATTGTCATGGTCTTGCAGGCAACATGATTCAATTTGGGTGATTGTTGATAGAATGACAAAATCAACCCACTTTTTGGTGGTAAAGGCCACTCATTTAGCAGAAAATTATGAAAAGTTATATGTTCAGGAAGTGGTGAGACTTTATGAAGTCCTAGTTTCGATAATTCTGATAGAGGTTCATAATTTATTGTACAGTTCTGGAAAACTTTCGATAAAGGTTTGTGTTCAAAGGTGAACTTGAACACTTCTTTTCATCCTCAAACACATGGAAAAACAGAGCATACTATCAAGACCTTAGAAGATATGTTGAGGGATTGCGTGATTGATTTCAACGGGAATTGGTATGATCACCAACTTCTCAATGACTTTACTTACAACAACAGTTACATTTTGAGCATAAAAATGGCTCCATATGAAGCCCTTTATGGGAGAAGATGTAGATATCTATTGGGTGGTTCAAAGTTGGTGAAGAAGGATTTATAAGACCAGATCTAGTTCACCAAACTATTGAGAAGTATAAGGTGATTAAAGGGAGATTGAAAACGGCACACAGTCATCAAAAATTTGTAACGACCTGTTTAGTCGTTTTGAGCAGCAGATTTTAATTCTGGAAAAACTGGCCAAGACCACGGGCACTGCGACGGACCGTCACAGGCACGACGGCCCGTCGAGGGTGCATCATTTCAGCATACTTAGAATTCTGAAATTGGTACTGAAAATCGACTCTCTGTAATTTGTGACGGACCTGCAGGACGTGCCGTCACATCCACGACGAACCGTCGTGAGCCCCCGTTGCAAAACACTTCAACTTTTGAGAATTTTGTACAAGAAACGAGTCTCTGACAGTCATGACGGAAGTGCAGGACGGACCGTCACAGGTGTGACGGACCGTCACGGTGCACTTAGTAAAAAGTGGGATTCTAGGCTGTTGCGACGACCTGCGTGACGGACCATCGCAGGCACGACGGCCCGTCACAGGTTGCGCAAATCCCAGGCAAAATAGGATTCCTCTACACGTTTTAAGGGTCGTTTTGGGCTATTCTTTCCTTAATTATAAAGATTGAGGGTTAATATTAATAAGTCTAATTACTTGGGGGTTAAAAGAGGTAACCTTAAGTTAATTAGTGGGTTTTATTGTCCTCTTTTACACTTAATTATATGCTAATTAGGGTAAGAGAAGTAGGGTTTGAATAAAACAAACAGAAAGAACAAGAGAAAGAGAGGGATCGATCGAGAGGGAGGAGAAAACGCAGCTTGAGGATTAGCTTGTTTGATCAATTCTTCGGTGGAGGTAGGTTATGGTTATTTTACGATATTCGTAGAGAACTCTTAATAGGGTATGATATGTATTAGTGGTATTGTAAACCTGTCTATATGCTTAATTGTATGCTTGCATGAATATGATTATGTGATTTTGATAAAACAAGCATGATGAAAACCATTGAATCCCAAATCTTGAACGAAACTTTAATCTACGATATTAATGATGATGCCTTGGTATAAAAGAAGGCTTGATGAATTAAAGTAATGGGATTGATGATGCCTTGGTATAGAGAAGGCTTAATGAACGGATAGAATGAATTTAGTGGATCGGAGTGTCACGTTCCGACACGTAGTAATAGTGGATCGGAGTGTCACGTTCCGACACATAGTAATAGTGGATCGGAGTGTCACGTTCCGACACATAGTATTAGTGGGACGGGTGTCACGAACCGACACGTAGATATAGGGGATCGGAGTGTCACGTACCGACACATATAGGGGATCGGAGTGTCACGTACCGACACATATAGGGGATCGGGTGTCAAGAACCGACACGTAGAATTAGGGGATCGGAGTGTCACGTACCGACACAAGAGGAAGAAAGATAATGAATCCTGAAAGATGATATATACTCAACATAATGAACTTAATTCCCAAACGAGTATGGTATTGAGGCTTGAGCCCTCATGGATGAACTTGATGGTATTTATTGACGATTATAATACTTGTTGTTGCTACATGTTGAGTTTATAGTTGATTTATAATTTACTTGATATATATTATCTTCTATTCTGAGTTGGCCGATGATATCTACTCAGTACTTGTGGTTGTACTGACCCCCCCTACTTTTATGTTTTCTTCTTTGTTATTTGTGTAATGCAGCAAACATTCCGTCAACTTCAACTCAACAGTAGATCTAGCCAGTCTTCACTACCTTCGGAAATTCAGGGTGAGCTAATGCGTCTAGCTTGGACTGGGTCTTCTTCTTCAAGTCTTGATGCCTTGAACTTCCGGCATGGACTAGCTAGTATTTGTTTTAGCTTCTTAGACAGTTTTAGTTTAGCAATTTGAGATAGATGTTCTTGTGATGATGACTTCCAGATTTTGGGGATAATAATAATAGTTTTGAATTGTTTTATTAATGAGTTTAAGTCTTCCGCATTATTCTCTGTTGATATATCTTGAATTGTTAAGGTTTAGATGGGTTGGTTCGCTCACATAGGAGGGTAAATGTGGGTGCCAGTCGCGTCCCCGATTTGGGTCGTGACAAACTTGGTATCAGAGCATTAGGTTCATTGGTCTCATCACACAAGAACAGGTCTAGTAGAGTCTTAAGGAACGGTAGGGGGACGCCTTTACTTTTCTTTGAGAGGCTATAAGACTTTAGGAAAATTCCATTCTTTCATTCTTCTTTCGTGCTACTACTTGAGTCCAATTGGTATCTAGGTGATACAAATTGGTATCTGACCATCTTCATTCTATTTCGCAGATGGTTCGAACTAGAGCAACGACCGCACCAGCAGCAACAACGGCAAGACAAGAAACGACTGAGCCAGTCACTGGGGCTGTGGCTCGAGGAAGAACAGCGGCAAGAGGCCGTGGAAGAGGTCGTGGGAGGACGTCCTCTAGAGGAAGAGGACGAGCACCTAGTCCATCTGATGCTAGGGCGGTGAATCCTCCACCGACTGAGGAGGTAGTAAGAGAGGGTGAGGAAGGGGAAACTGAACAAGAGCAGAATGAGGAATTGCCACCCCAACCTACCCCAGAGATGATCAACCAGGTACTTGCTTATCTTAGCGGGTTATCTGATCAGGGTCAGGCACCTCCAGTGGTTTCTGCACCAACACCTCCGGTTTTAGAGATACGACATGCGTCTACTATGGCTCCCCGCATGGATGCAACATTGGAGATAGGCACATTTCCACGTCTGACTACTGGGCCTATAATGACAAACGATCAACATGAACTTTTCAGTAAGTTCTTGAAATTGAAACCTCCAGTCTTTAAGGGTGCAGAATCAGAGGATGCCTACGATTTTCTAGTTGATTTTCATGAGCTACTACACAAGATGGGTATAGTAGAGAGGTTTGGTGTCGAGTTCGTGAGCTATCAGTTTCAAGGGAACGCCAAAATGTGGTGGCGTTCACATGTTGAGTGTCAACCAACAGAGGCACCACCTATGACTTGGGAATCATTCTCTAGTTTGTTCATGGAAAAGTATATTCCCCGGACTTTGAGGGATAGGAAGAGGGATGAGTTCTTGAGTCTAGAGCAAGGTAGGATGACGGTTAACGCATATGAGGCCAAATTCCGTGCATTATCCAGGTATGCCACCCAACTTTGTTTCAGTCCACAAGAACGGATCCGCCGTTTTGTGAAGGGGTTGAGGTCAGAATTGTGGATTTCAGCCTTACAGATAGCGGCAACGGCAACATCCTTCCAAGAGGTGGTAGACTTTGTGATAGAGGTGGAAGGAGTGAAACCAGATGACTTCACCACGACATCGACATCAAAAAGGTTTCGAAGGGGAGGTGAGTTTAATGGTTCTTATTCTAGAGGACAGAACTCCGGAGGTCACTCAGTTCGACCAATTCAGTCTTCACTACAGACTGTAGTTGGGGGTCCACCTCAGAACGGTCAACACTACTCCGAGAGACCTATGCCTGAATCCAGAGAGTGCTATGGATGTGGGGAGATTGGACATATTAGGAGGAATTGTCCAAAACAGAGTTACAGACCCCCAATAGCTAGAGGTAGAGGTGGTCATGGTAGAGGCCGCTTTTCTGGAGGACGTGGTGGTCGAGGTAATGGTGGTCACCACAACGGCAGAGGAGATGGGAAAATTGGAGCCACTACGACACAACATGGTAGGGGCAACGGACAGACTAGTGATAGGGCCCATTGTTACGCTTTCCCTGGGAGATCCGAAGCGGAGGCGTCTGATGCTGTTATCACAGGTAATCTTTTGGTTTGTGATTGCATGGCATCTGTATTATTTGACCCTGGCTCCACGTTTTCATATGTATCTTCATCATTTGCTAATGGTCTAAAATTGTGTTGTGAATTACTTGACATGCCTATTCGTGTTTCTACTCCGGTGGGTGAGTCTATGGTAGTTGAAAAGGTACATAGGTCTTGTTTGGTGAATTTCGTGGGGAGCAACACTTACGTAGATTTGGTTATCTTAGAAATGGTTGACTTTGATGTAATTCTGGGTATGACTTGGCTTTCTCCGAATTTTGCGATCTTGGTTTGTAATGCCAAAACGGTGACATTAGCCAAGCCTGGGACAGATCCGTTAGTGTGGGAGGGTGACTACACTTCCAATCCGGTGCGTATTATCTCCTTTCTTCGTGCTAAGAAAATGGTTAGTAAAGGGTGTTTAGCTTTCTTGGCACATCTCAAGGACGACACTACCCAAGTACCCTCGATTGAGTCGGTTTCGGTAGTCCTTGAGTTTTTGGATGTGTTCCCTGCAGATCTTCCTGGTATGCCACCGGATAGGGATATCGACTTTTGCATTGATTTGGAACCGGGCACTCGCCCCATTTCTATACCCCCTTATAGAATGGCTCCCGCCGAGTTAAGAGAGTTAAAAGCACAACTTCAAGAGTTGTTGAGCAAAGGCTTCATTAGACCAAGTGCATCTCCTTGGGGTGCTCCGGTGTTGTTTGTGAAGAAGAAGGATGGGAGTTTTCGAATGTGCATAGATTACCGGCAGTTGAACAAGGTAACTATTAAGAACAAGTATCCTCTTCCTCGCATTGATGACTTGTTTGATCAACTACAAGGTGCTTGTGTCTTTTCTAAGATCGACTTGAGATCCGGTTATCATCAATTGAAAATACGGGCAACGGATGTGCCAAAGACTGCTTTTCGGACTAGATATGGGCATTATGAATTTGTAGTGATGTCCTTTGGTCTTACGAATGCCCCTGCTGCGTTCATGAGCTTGATGAACGGGATATTTAAGCCGTATTTGGATCTCTTTGTGATCGTGTTTTTATAGATGATATACTGGTATATTCTAAAAGTAAGGAGGAACATGAGGAGCATTTGAGAATTGTATTGGAAATGTTGAGGGAGAGAAAGCTTTATGCCAAGTTCTCTAAGTGTGAGTTTTGGCTAGATGCAGTGTCCTTCTTGGGGCATGTGGTTTCGAAGGATGGGTGATGGTAGATCCTTCTAAGATTGAGACAGTGAAGAATTGGGTAAGACCCACTAATGTGTCAGAAATAAGGAGCTTTGTTGGGTTAGCTAGCTACTACCGCCGATTTGTCAAGGGATTCTCTTCTATCGCTTCCCAACTGACGAACTTGACTAAGCAAAATGTTCCATTTGTATGGTCGGATGAGTGTGAGGAAAGCTTTCAGAAACTCAAGACTTTGTTGACTACCGCACCTATCCTCACCTTGCCGGTAGAGGGTAAGAACTTCATTGTTTATTGCGATGCATCCTTTTCGGGTTTGGGTGCAGTGCTAATGCAAGAAAAGAACGGGATTGCTTATGCTTCAAGACAATTAAAAGTGCATGAACGTAACTATCCAACTCATGACTTGGAATTGGCCGCGGTAGTATTTGCATTGAAGCAATGGAGGCACTATTTATATGGGGTTAAGTGTGAAATCTATACGGATCATCGTAGCCTACAGTATGTCTTTACTCAGAAAGATTTGAACTTGAGACAAAGGAGATGGATGGAACTACTGAAGGACTACGATATCACTATCTTGTATCATCCGGGGAAGGCGAATGTTGTGGCAGATGCCTTGAGTAGAAAGGCGGGAAGCATGGGAAGTCTAGCTCATTTGCAAGCTTGTAGACGCCCATTGGCTAGAGAGGTGCAGATTTTGGCTAATGACCTTACGAGGTTAGAAGTAAATGAGAAGGGAGGATTGTTAGCTTGTGTGGAGGCAAGATCCTCCTTCCTTGACAAGATTAAGGGGAAGCAGTTTAATGATGAGAAATTGATCCGGATTCGAGATAAAGTGTTGCAAGGAGAGGCTAAAGAAGCAGCAATCGATGAGGAAGGTGTGTTGAGGATTAAGGGAAGGGTATGTGTACCCCGAGTTGATGATTTGATCACCACTATTCTGACAGAGGCTCATAGTTCAAAGTATTCTATACATCCGGGCGCAACCAAGATGTATCGCGACCTAAAGCAACACTTTTGGTGGAGTAGAATGAAGCGCGATATTGTTGACTTTATTGCCAAATGTCCAAACTGTCAACAAGTAAAGTATGAACACCAGAGGCCCGGAGGAACGCTTCAGAGAATGCCCATTCCTGGATGGAAGTGGGAGAGAATCGCAATGGACTTTGTGGTTGGTCTTCCAAAGACAATGGGTAAGTATGACTCCATTTGGGTGATTGTTGATAGGTTAACTAAGTCTGCTCATTTTATTCCGGTCAAGGTGACTTACAATGCAGAGAAGTTAGCCAAGATCTATATCTCAGAGATCGTTCGATTGCATGGGGTTCCACTATCCATCATATCAGATAGAGGTACGCAGTTTACTTCTAAGTTTTGGAAAACATTGCATGCTGAATTGGGTACTAGGTTGGACCTTAGCACTGCATTTCACCCTCAGACCGATGGTCAGTCTGAGCGAACGATTCAAGTGTTGGAGGATATGCTTCGTGCATGTGTGATAGAGTTTGGTGGCCATTGGGATAGCTTCTTACCTTTGGCAGAGTTTTCATACAATAATAGCTATCACTCTAGTATTGATATGGCTCCATTTGAAGCATTGTATGGGAGGAGGTGTAGATCTCCCATTGGTTGGTTCGATGCATTTGAGGTTAGACCTTGGGGTACTGACCTCTTGAGGGATTCGTTAGATAAGGTGAAGCGCATTCAAGAAAAGCTTCTAGCGGCACAAAGTAGACAAAAGGAGTATGCGGACCGAAAGGTTAGAGACTTGGAGTTCATGGAGGGAGAACAAGTCTTGTTGAAGGTTTCACCCATGAAAGGGGTGATGCGGTTTGGCAAAAGAGGTAAGTTAAGTCCAAGGTATATTGGACTATTTGAAGTGCTTAAGCGAATAGGGGAGGTGGCTTATGAATTAGCCTTGCCCCCAAGGCTGTCCGGAGTGCATCCGGTATTTCACGTATCCATGTTGAAAAGATACCACGGAGATGGAAACTACATCATCCGTTGGGATTCAGTTTTGCTTGATGAGAATTTGACTTATGAGGAGGAACCAGTTGCTATTTTAGATAGAGAGGTTCGCAAGTTGAGGTCGAGAGAAATTGCATCCATCAAGGTCCAATGGAAGAATCGACCAGTTGAAGAAGCTACTTGGGAGAAGGAGGCAGATATGCAAGAAAAATACCCACATCTGTTTACAGATTCAGGTACTCCTTTTCGCCATTGTTTTTCTTCTTCTTTTGATCGTTCGGGGACGAACGATGGGTAAATTGGTATCTATTGTAACGACCTGTTTAGTCGTTTTGAGCAGCAGATTTTAATTCTGGAAAAACTGGCCAAGACCACGGGCACTGCGACGGACCGTCACAGGCACGACGGCCCGTCGAGGGTGCATCGTTTCAGCATACTTAGAATTCTGAAATTGGTACTGAAAATCGACTCTCTGTAATTTGTGACGGACCTGCAGGACGTGCCGTCACATCCACGACGAACAGTCGTGAGCCCCCGTTGCAAAACACTTCAACTTTTGAGAATTTGGTACAAGAAACGAGTCTCTGACCGTCATGACGGAAGTGCAGGACGGACCGTCACAGGTGTGACGGACCGTCACGGTGCACTTAGTAAAAAGTGGGATTCTAGGCTGTTACGACGACCTGCGTGACGGACCGTCGCAGGCACGACGGCCCGTCACAGGTTGCGCAAATCCCAGGCAAAATAGGATTCCTCTAAACGTTTTAAGGATCGTTTTGGGCTATTCTTTCCTTAATTATAAAGATTGAGGGTTAATATTAATAAGTCTAATTACTTGGGGGTTAAAAGAGGTAACCTTAAGTTAATTAGTGGATTTTATTGTCCTCTTTTACACTTAATTATATGCTAATTAGGGTAAGAGAAGGAGGGTTTGAATAAAACAAACAGAAAGAACAAGAGAAAGAGAGGGATCGATCGAGAGGGAGGAGAAAACGCAGCTTGAGGATTAGCTTGTTTGATCAATTCTTCGGTGGAGGTAGGTTATGGTTATTTTACGATATTCGTAGAGAACTCTTAATAGGGTATGATATGTATTAGTGGTATTGTAAACCTGTCTATATGCTTAATTGTATGCTTGCATGAATATGATTATGTGATTTTGATAAAACAAGCATGATGAAAACCATTGAATCCCAAATCTTGAACGAAACTTTAATCTACGATATTAATGATGATGCCTTGGTATAAAAGAAGGCTTGATGAATTAAATTAATGGGATTGATGATGCCTTGGTATAGAGAAGGCTTGATGAACGGATAGAATGAATTTAGTGGATCGGAGTGTCACGTTCCGACACGTAGTAATAGTGGATCGGAGTGTCACGTTCCGACACATAGTAATAGTGGATCGGAGTGTCACGTTCCGACACATAGTATTAGTGGGACGGGTGTCACGAACCGACACGTAGATATAGGGGATCGGAGTGTCACGTACCGACACATATAGGGGATCGGAGTGTCACGTACCGACACATATAGGGGATCGGGTGTCAAGAACCGACACGTAGAATTAGGGGATCGGAGTGTCACGTACCGACACAAGAGGAAGAAAGATAATGAATCCTGAAAGATGATAATATACTCAACATAATGAACTTAATTCCCAAACGAGTATGGTATTGAGGCTTGAGCCCTCATGGATGAACTTGATGGTATTTATTGACGATTATAATACTTGTTGTTGCTACATGTTGAGTTTATAGTTGATTTATAATATTACTTGATATATATTATCTTCTATTCTGAGTTGGCCGATGATATCTACTCAGTACTTGTGGTTGTACTGACCCCCCCTACTTTTATGTTTTCTTCTTTGTTATTTGTGTAATGCAGCAAACATTCCGTCAACTTCAACTCAACAGTAGATCTAGCCAGTCTTCACTACCTTCGGAAATTCAGGGTGAGCTAATGCGTCTAGCTTGGACTGGGTCTTCTTCTTCAAGTCTTGATGCCTTGAACTTCCGGCATGGACTAGCTAGTATTTGTTTTAGCTTCTTAGACAGTTTTAGTTTAGCAATTTGAGATAGATGTTCTTGTGATGATGACTTCCAGATTTTGGGGATAATAATAATAGTTTTGAATTGTTTTATTAATGAGTTTAAGTCTTCCGCATTATTCTCTGTTGATATATCTTGAATTGTTAAGGTTTAGATGGGTTGGTTCGCTCACATAGGAGGGTAAATGTGGGTGCCAGTCGCGTCCCCGATTTGGGTCGTGACAAAATTCTACACATATGTTAAGAGAAGACCATTGGAGTTCGAAGTGGATGACTGGGTATACTTGATGGTTTTACCAATGAAGGGTGTTATGAGGTTTGGTAATAAGTCAAAACTTAGTCCTCGGTATACTGGACCTTACCGCATAGCCAAAAGGATTGGCAATGTAGCTTACGAGGTAGAGTTACCATCAGAGTTAACAACAATTCATCCAATGTTTCATATATCTATGTTGAAAAGTGCATAGGTGATCCTTCATTGATTGTACCAAATAAAAATGTTGGGATTAAGGATAGCTTATCCTATGAGGAGATCCTGGTTCAAATTTTAGATCGCCAAGTTTACAAGTAGACAACAAAGAAGGTTGATTAGTCAAGGTCCTTTGGAGGAACCAATCTATTGAAGAAGCGACTTGGGAAATGAAGAGGATATGAAGAAGAGAGATCCACATTTCTTTGAATCCAGAGAGAATGTAGATCAAGGTACTACTTCTATTCTTAGTACTTCATGAACTATGAGTAAGCATGTGGTTACTTGCTTTTTTTTTTTTGTGAAGTGTTAAACTTGATGTTACTATCCTTAGATTAGTAAAAGAAATCTCATTCGACGACAAATGTTCCCAAGGGAGAGATATTGTAACATATAACAATTCGAAATATCTAGGAATAAGCTAAGAAACTAAAAATATTCTTTTTTTTTTAAAAGAAAAGGAAAAATCTTTAAAATTTCCCAAGTTAACAAATTGAGTTTTGGTCATTTTCAAATAGTCATAACTTCTAACTCATGGTTGGAGATACCTTAGATATGTTTCCAATGCCACCGAGTTTGCACATTTTCAATATTGCATGAGGGAGATATGCCTGTCGTAAGTTGGATTGTTGAAGTAGAGAATGTCCCAATCCGGATTTAAGAAAGGGCAAACTTATCTTTTTACAAATTAATTTCCTATTTCGTTTTAGGGGGTTATTGAGGTAAAACTAAGTTTAGTTCAGCTGTGGACAATCAAAATCATGCTTAGGGCTTGGAGAAGAGAGAAAAGAAGAATGAAAGGGACAAAAGTCAAGAATTTGCCAAGAACGACAAGGTTTGCAAGTAGTTTTCGTTGGGGGTGATCTCTATTAAGGTATCTGCGATCTTTTCGTGTTAGTTTAGTTCATCCACACACAAACTTGTTTAGATTCAGCGATTTTGAGTTGGTTGAATTATAAAACTTTTTGAAGAACATTGTTGAAATCTTGTTTGTTGAGTTGTGGCATGCCTAGTGTTGATTTGATTCATGTTTCCAGATTGTTTTTCAAGTCAAATCTATTGGGTATTGAGGTTACTAGTGATACTAAGTGTTTGGTAAAGAACCATGGAAGTTTAGAGGGTTTAGAAATGAAAATAAAGGAGAAAGTCGAGAACATCTGTCCGTAGGGCCTTGGGGAGCCATACCCCCATAGCCCCCAGGACAATCTCTATCCATAGATCATTGGGGCTCCACACCAGACAGAGAGCCCTAACTTGGTTCTCAAGTTTGGGGCCTAGCGCCCCACGCCTCTAAGAGTGCCAAGGATACCAGTTGACCCCATTCATACGTCAGTTTTTCGTACTAGCTCCTATGTGATGTACCCATGTTTTTAAGTTGTTTCTAGAACTCTATGGTATATCTAAACATCATGAAATCATCAATAAACATGAGATCATGAACCATGAATCTATTATCCTATTGAAGGAAAGTTAAGATTAAAGTCAAAGAAGTTAAAAGTCCAGTCTTGAAGTTTAGAAGCAAGATAAGGTAATGTTCTTAAGAGTTCTGAAGGGTCTTGAAAAACGTTTTAATTTTATTTTAACACTCAAGATTCAATTTTAGTAAAGAGTAAAGAGTTGAAACCCTTCCTTCAAAGAAATATAAGGGAACTAAGTATTCCCTAAGAGTTTATTTAAGACTCAAGTTCCAAGCTAAGAGTAAGGATTTGAGTTCACTTCTCAAAAATTGATTAGGGAACTAAGTATTCCCAAAGAAGTTATAATGTTTTCATATTTTAGCAAGAAAAGGGAACACTGATTCTAAAGGAGCCTTTGGGCTAAGCATTGAGTAGTTATATCAAACTGAAGAAAGAAGTTGCTTTACAAGTATGAGATAAATTATAGTTTTAGGAGTAGTATTGACCACTCATGTGGGGATGAAAGTTCATATTAACTCAAGTCTCCATCAAAACTACGTAGCCATCATGGTTATTAACGGGTCATACATTTAGAAGATCACATTAGTTAAGCTAGTGGATCCACTAAGTTAAGTAGATCTATGCAATGACAAAGTATAGGACAATTCTGACAGTGTGGGTAAGACGTTCTATCACCACGTAGGCTCATAGTAGTGGTTGTCGATTAGAGAAACTCCCATAGAAACTATATTACTTCATATATAAGTAGAGTTGAGTTTAGTATTGCATTTCTTTAACGAACTAAGTTTCTTCATTGTTTTAGAAGCTTTTATAGATTGCATATGTCTTATTTCCTTATTAAGTTAAGTTATTCATGAGTTGAGCAGAGCCAAGGTAAGTGTTCCTTCATACTCTTTTTTCAAGCTTAAGTTGTTGTTAGCATTCCAACTCACATACTTGTACATTCAATATACTGATGCTATTTGACCTGCATCGTATCATGATGCAAACACAGGTAACCAGGATCAACATCATCCAGCGCCTCATTGATCCAATTGAGCACTCAGAGTCAGTGGTGAGCCTCCTTTCATTCTGGAAGATACATTTATTTGTTTTCAGCCCTTTTTATAGGATGTTGTTGAGTGTTTCCCAACATCCATCATAGTATTATACAAGCTTCATAAATATAGGCAGTTAGTATTAAGTATCTTATATTTGTATTGCAGATATTTTCCTATGTGACTTAGGTGTCATTTTGACCAAGTTACTTAGTTTATGTTATATTATGAGACTGTTTTATTTCATTGAGTTATGTTTTCCAATGAGTTTAAGTAAGCTAGGCCAAGGGTCACTCTACGTTAACAATGGTCATTGAGTGTCGGTCACGTTCAGGGTGAAGGCTCGGGGCATGACACAAGGTTTAAAAAAACTAGCAGCGTTGAAGGTTTCATATGTAGCTTGGGCAGCAAAGCATGCTGAATTTAAAGAGAAGATTATGAAAATACCATGCTAAGGGATATGCTCTACTAATTCTATTCTTTCAATCCTTTTCCTCGAAGTCATTCCCTCTCTTTTTAAACTTCTAAATCAGTCCCCATTCCGTTTTTAATATAGAACTAAGTAGGAATTGTTCTGGTTGTCATTCATAATAAAATGTGCAATGCTTAGATTGCTGATCTTTTGTTTATGAATGGAAAATGCATTGTTTCTACTGACTTGTTTTAATACTTTATGAATTTTTACCCATGCTTAGTGTTGCCCAAGTGTCCATGAATTTTCCTGAACTGCATTTCTATCAACTTGGTTTACTGCTTTGACCCCTTTTTATGATGTCACAAGGGGGAAAATTGTTAAGGTATGAGATCAACGATATTAGGTACTTTAAATAAGACATTTTCATGCCGATCGAGGGAATAAATTCTAGTTACTTGAAGACTATATGGTCATGACAATAAGGGGAATAAATCCTAGTTACTTGAAGAGAACATGATCATGTCATTGGGGGAAATAAATGTTAGCTACTTAAAGATACATGGTTATACTGGGGGAAGAAGTTAAACAAGTTTGTCATCATCAAAAAGGGGGGAAATGCTATTTTGATGTTTTGATGATTTGAAAAACTTCAGGGATGATTAAACTCTAGTTACCTGAAGAGTTCTTGTTGATAGGGAAACGGGTGAATAAGTCTGTTATAATCAAAAAGGGAGAAAATGTTATTTCGGTTCTAATGTTAAGTTTGATGATTTAACAAACTTAAATATCTAACAAGGAATCAAATCTTTGTTACTGGGACTGTTGACAATGAAGTGAATGAAGAAACTTGTGTGATGATTATTTATGTGTCATCATCAAAAGGGGGAAAATGTTATATTCTAGGTGTTTTAATGATCCTCAGAAATGGAGGAATAGTGATAGGTGAAAAGTTGTAAAGCATTGTCAAGTGATAGGTGAAATGAGTAGTGTATTGCACAAACAAGAAGTGCGGACGAGACTGTCTGTTTCAGTGTCTCACAAATGAAGGGACCTAGTGGGTACGCCAGTTTTCTCGTCCAGATCTATAATGAGGTACAATTGTAATTTTGTCGTGTTAAAGGTTGGTGAGCCATCAATGTACTACACCAATCATAATGGACGAAGTTGTTTGTCCAACGGTCAATAACTCTTTATAGTTTACTTAGTCAACATGATAAACAACAAATAAATTCATTCATTCAAAAAGAGAGAGAGAGAGAGAGAGAGAGAGAGAGAGAGAGAGAGAGAGCAAACATGTTTCTCAAGAACTTTCGAATAAAAGTCTGCAAGGGACCTGGTCCCTTCTTGAAGAGCATTCGCTCAGCCAATGGGCGGTCCGAAGGAGTTATGTTGATTTTATACAGTCTCTCCTCCAAACTCAAGATTTGTCGAACAAAATTCACATGCTTAAAAAGACAAAACCATCAGTAAGGAAGAACTCAAGCACTAGACCACTTACAGCAAGGACATGATCAACTGAAAGAGTGTTTTCCATACCTACTATTGTTCTTGATTGTTTTTATTTGTGCTTATATTGTAGGGTTTGTTTCACTTGTGTTAGAAACGTTTCAAAATTGGTGTGTATCTTTGTAAGAACATAGTTAGGAGTAACTTTGTGTCTTACTGTAGAAGTCTACATTAATTGTTGAGGATTAGTGTAGTGGACAATGTTGTATCTTCTTAGGCTCGGTTAAGTAATCATTGTATTACTTAGTTTAGAGATTAGGAGGTTAATATCTATATGTAGTTGTAAATTGGTTATTAAGTTTTCTTTGAGAAGATTAGTGAAACAGGTCGTGGTATTACTCCCTTAAGAAAGGAGGTTTCCACATAAAACACTTGTGCAGATCATATATTCAGTTGATTGCTTTTTTCATATATCTTAGTTACTGTTCTTGCTGAAGAAGGTTCCCTGACTGATAATGGATGCCTACACTCCAACATTCAGCGCATGACATTCTTGTCACTGACTCATGTACCATTTTTTTCTTCTCCTCATCTGTTTTCTGGTTTTTATGATATCATTAATCACGATAAAATGTCCAACAAAAAAATAATTGTGTAAAACAAATATTGCAAATTAATACGACATAATGAAATTAATCATAATTTAAGAAGTATTAGTTACATGACTAATATTAAAAGAAAGTAAAGTTAGATTATGTATTTTAATTTTCTAAACCAATGCAAAACTAAAGATCAAATAATTAATAGTGTCATTCTGAGTGTTGAATTGATTTCCTTTTTGGATTAGTATTAATTTGATTTTGATTTAAAATTTATTATACTTATAAATATGTATGGACTAAAATCTTTATTGGATTATTAAGAATTCAAACTTTCAAATATGAAATACATATATTAAAAGATAAAAACTATATATATATATATAATATATATATATTATATATATATATATATTATATATATATATATATATATATATATATATATATATATATATATATATAAAATTTTGGGTAGGTTTGTTCTCGAATTGAATTTTTTAGTTGAACCAAACCAACCTAAATGTAGTCGGGTTTTTTTAATACCAAACCAAGTCAAATCGAACCACTAGTTGGGTCTTTTTTGGTTTGCTTCAATTTCTATTCAGTTTTGTACACACCTATATAATGGTGAAAAAATTTCAAAATTTTTGGATGTTAATGTATCATATTTTGAGTTGTGATAACGTTCAACTACACTTCATCCAATTCTAAGTGTAGGCGATTGGAGTCTAGTATAAAACCAACGAAGAATTGGGTTCGATCCTATAGAGAGTGATACGATATAGAATTCAATAAGGAAATGAAAGACTTTTACTGTAGGGAATACTTAGTTCCCTTATATTCATTTTGAAAAATGAAACTCGGCTCTCCCCATTTTCATACTCAGTTACTCAAGTCTTTAAACATACTATAAGTAATTTTAAAAGACTTCTCAAGATAGGGTTCATGCCGAATTATGGATGTGAACGACTAAATTAAAGGGTTTCAATAACCATATATAGGACTCAATACTCAGAACTCGATAACTCTAGAACTCAACGACTCAATGATACTACTCATCTCAAGAATGTTCAACTCATAGGGTTCATGGAGAATTATAGGCATGATCGACTCAACTCAAGAACCTCCACGTACAAAATACAATAATCCCATAATTATAAAATATAGATTCAAAAAGGTTAGGAACTCAATAATCAAGAACTTAGAATCCAAAGGTACTCATCCTCTCAAGAACACTCCATTCATAGAGTTCATGCGGAATTATTGACATGAATGACACAACTCAAGGACTCAACGACAATATAGAAATCATGAGTACAACTCTTCTCATTCTCATATTTACTTCCTCAAAGGCTTATTTCAAAACTATAGGTTATTTCGAAAGAAATCTCAATTTGACTCAAAGGACTCCCTCGAACTTTACTATTAATTCTACCTAGTCAGTGCTCACGTGTTCAAATCTCAGTTGCAACAATTTTTAATCGCTTTCTCATTTTACGGAAATTTTCTCTCTCTAAAAATTTTCTCTCTCTAAAAATTTCTCAAGGTGTTCATCATTTGCGTTAGCTAATCGGCTAATTCTTGGAAAATTGTTTGTTGAAATGGATGGAAATCCGGTGGACAATCGTTTTAGACCACCAGATCCTCCGTTAGAAGCTGAGAATTCTACAGTTCCATCGAAAATACATAAAGTGACGGAATCTGCATCATCGTCCTCGTCGCAACGGAGGGAAGAAGCGGTCCATGTAGCGACTATAGAGGCTGAAATCGATGCATCTCGTCGCAATGTTGAACAAGGGCACAAAATTAGCGGTCAAAATATTAGGGTTCACGATGGCGAAAATCAACGATTCGATTCACAGATGGAATTAGGAGGAGTAGAAACACAGGTGAGTGGTTCGCAGCAATCTCGTACCCAAGGACAAATGGAAATTCATCGTCAAGAATCGCAGGCTGTTAATCCGGCGATATCGCAGTCAGAAGTGGCGGCGAAATCGCATGGGCGAGAGGCGGCGACATCGAGTTCGATTCCCAGTCGATCGGAGGGTAATCAACAGGAAACACATAGTTTACATCCTCCAAATCAACAAATTGTGGAAGAAATTACAGATCGAAACATTGAAAATCCACAGGAAGGTCTTACAAGGGATTCGCGAAAAACTCCTCAAGAACAGGGCAATAGGGATGTTACTCAGCTGGGTAATACATATATTCAATCATATCAACATGGTTCCAATCTGAATAAGGCTCAATAAGCAATTCCACAACAATCACAACCTGCAATTACGATTCAAAGAAATACAGGTTCGAATGACAAATTTCATTCTTCTCAATACAAGCATCAAGCTGGTACTTCTTCTGAGTTTTTCGACAAACAAGGAACAGCTCAAGGTATTCCTATTTTCCCTAATTCTAATGTCAATTCAGATGTTCATATTCATGATGTTGAAAGATTGGATAGGGAGGTAGTTAGGAATCAGAATTATAACAGTAATTTTCCTAAGATTTCTACCAATTTTGAGAGAAATAACTATAGGAATGAGACTATTAGGACTGATCTTCCACCTAGAAACAATGATAATTTCAACAAGAAGGATCAAAAGCCTGCTCCCTATACTGTAATCCAGACCTATGCTGATCGTTTGAGGTTTAACCAATCTAAAAGACAAGTTAGTATTCAATTGACAGAACCTGAAATAACTACTAAGCAAGGCCTTCCTGCAGTGCTTTATGTGAAGGAGGAAGTTGTTAATAACTTGGCTGCAACATGTAGATTTACCTAATTGGGAAGTTTATCTATACAATGCCTAGGGTAGAGCTTATTAGAAAGAACTTTATCTTGCAAACACAACTTTCAGGAGGGGTTAAGATTGCACATTTCAACTCTAGACATGTTTATATTGATCTAGACAATGAATTGGACTATAATATGGTTTGGACTAAGCAAAGGATGAATATTGCTGGCCAAATTATGAGAATACAGGCCTTGACACCCAATTTTAAACCAGATGAAGAAACCCCTCTAGTTCCTATATGGATATCCCTACCTGAGCTTCCTTGGCACTGTTATAACAAGGAGTTTATCACTAGTTTACTATCCCCTATAGGAAGAGTTTTATATCTTGATGCAGCCTCTATTAATAAGACTAGAGGAAGTCAAGCAAGAGTAAAAGTGCAGGTGGATTTAACAAAGGAAAGACCACCTCACATATGGATGGGTTATATAGGAGAAGATATAACTGATGGAAGGTGGCAAAAAATAGAATATGATAATATTCCGGATTATTGTTTCTATTGTAAACATCAAGGTCATAAGGAAACAGACTGCATAGTTAAAAAAAGGGATGAAGAAAATAAACAAAGGAAAGATAAGGACAGAAATAAAAACAGTAAAGACAGTACTCACACTAACAATGTAGGTATGCAGAATTCCAAGTATGTGGAAACAGGTAGAATGGTGGATCACACTCAACAAACAAATGCTGATCAACAACAGCTGGTACAAGAAGAATGGCACACCTAAAGAAGGAAAAATGCTAATCAACAAGTCAAGTTTCACACTGACAGAGCTGTTCAGCCTCCCCCTCAGACAGGTATAGTTTCTATCCCTACTAAAAATACTTATATTGATCTTGAAGTGCAGGAATTTACTACAGTAGAACAAGGAATGGAGCAAATTGTAGATCAAAGTTCAAAACAGGCTACTCAGCAGATTATTCCTTCAAATAGGCAATCACAGAGTTATGCTTATAATACTGGTGCTAAGGAATATCAAGAGCAAAGAAAGGATTATCCAAATCAGGTGAATAGAATGGAACAGGCTGTGTATCAACAAGAAAGAATAAACAGGACAGGTATTGACTCAATGCTCCCCACCCCCACACCCCTTCATATTGGTACTGATATTGTTGGAGTAGCTGTTGGAGGAAAGGATGGAAGTGGTCAGGTGGATAATGTTCTTAATTCTGTTAGAATTGATAAAGGCAAGGGTAAAGTAGATGAGCAAGGTTTTTTGATCAATACTGATAAAGAACCACCTGATAAAATAATTAATAAACATAATTCTGATAATGTTGATCATGATCATACTAGTAATCATAATAATGATGATTATAGGGTAGTTGATTCTGAGGAAGAGGATGATATAGATACTCATTCCTTAGGAGATGATCTTGAAAATAGGGAAGACACTGGTACTTCTTATCAAATTCAGCAGGGTCCTATGTTACATAACTCTAATGTTGAAGAAATTAGGGATGTAACTGAAAAACAGGGCTTATCTCCAAGGGGTAGGAAATTGGTAAAGCAAAGTAAAAATACTAGCATTAGTAGACCAAACACTAGGGCTAAAAGCAGAGGTTTATGATGATTAAGATGTTATGTTGGAATACTAGGAGTATCAACACTTTTGGTGCTCTTGAATGACTGATCAACTTAAGGAAAATTCACAATTTGGCTATGATTGCAATTTTAGAACCTTTCTCTAATTTTTCTCTTATAGAATCTTACAGAATGCAGTTGTTGATGGATAAGTGTCATTATAATCCAAATAACAAAATTTGGCTTTTTTGGACAAAAGAAGTAGACTGTCATATATTGGAAAGTGATCAACAGAATATTACTTGTGAAATCAATCATGAGGAGTGTAGTGAGAAGTTTCTTATGACTTATGTATATGCTAAGTGTAAAGATCAGTTAAGGAAACCTCTTTGGGATAACATGTTGAAATGGTCTGAAACTAGTGATCCTTGGTGCATTATAGGAGATTTCAATGTGATATCCTCTACTCAGGAGAAGCTTGGGGGTAGAGCTTATAATATTAGTAAAAGTATGGAATTTATCAGTATTATTGAAGCTTGTGGTTTGGTAGACATGGGGTATACAGGTCAAGATTACACTTGGTGTAATCACAGGAAGGGTGATGCAAGGATTTGGAAAAGGTTGGATAGGGGTATGGTTAATGATAAGTGGCTTGCCATGATGCCTCAAAGTAATATTACTCATTTACCTTCTGTGGGATCAGATCATTGTCCTTTATTATTAGAAATGAGTAATAGTCAAACCCCTGTTATTAAATATTTTAGATTTCTCAATTGTTGGACTGATAATGAGACCTTTCTGCAAACTGTTGAAAATTGTTGGAATAGACAGGTTATTGGTGAACCTATGTGGATTTTTCATACTAAGTTAAAAAGATTAACTAAAACTCTCAGAATTTGGTCAAGAAAGGAATATGGGGATGTATTTGAAAAAGTAAAAAAGTATGAAGAGATGGTGCAAAAAGCTGAAGCAGATATGTTTGTGGATAACAGTTTTGAAAATAGAGAGAAGTTAAGTGGTGTTAATGCTCAATATATTAAATATTTGAAGCTTGAATATGCTATACTCCAACAGAAAACTCAATTACAGTGGTTAAAAGAGGGAGATGCAAACTCCAAATATTTTCATGCTGTAATTAGAGGTAGAAGAAAAAAGATGGTTATTTCTAAAATTATGAATGAGAATGGTGATTGGATCCAAGGTGAGGAAAATATTGGTAGTACAGCTTGTGCATATTATCAAAGTATCTTTACTGGGAAAAATGAAAGAATAAATGAGGAATTACTACAGTGTATTCCTGAACTGATTTCATTAGATCAGAAGGAAACTTTGGATAGATTACCTAATGAAGATGAGGTAAGAATGATTATTATGAGCATGAACCCCAATTCTGCACCAGGTCCGGATGGTATTGGAGGCAAGTTCTATCAAGTCTGTTTTGATATTATTAAAAATGATCTTATGGCTGCTGTATTTTCTTTTTTTAATGGTACAGTTATGCCTAGATACATGACTCATGCATGCCTTGTACTACTTCCCAAAGTTGATCACCCTAACCAGCTCAAGGATTATAGACCTATTAGTTTAAGTAACTTTATCAACAAGATTATCTCAAAGATCTTAAGTTCTAGATTGGCTTCTATACTTCCTCATATTGTTTCCATGAATCAGTCTGGTTTTGTTAGAGGAAGGAGCATATCTGAGAATATTATGTTAGCTCAAGAAATTCTTCATGGTATTAAAGCTCCTAAAGAAGGTAGGAATGTGGTTATTAAATTGGATATGGTTAAAGCTTATGACAGAGTTTCTTGGGCTTATACATGCTTAATATTAAGAAAAATGGGCTTTAGTGAAATTTTCATTGATAGAATCTGGAGAATTATGAGTAACAATTGGTACTCTATTGTGATTAATGGCAGAAGGTATGGATTTTTTCATTCTACAAGGGGTTTAAAACAAGGTGATCCATTATCACCAGCTCTATTTATTTTAGGGGCTGAGGTATTCTCAAGACATCTTAATCTCCTGTATCAGAATCCTCTTTATATTGGTTTTAATATGAGCAAGAAGGGGCCTCAAGTTAATCATCTTAGCTTTGCAGATGATATAATCATTTTTACATCTACTGATAACACTTCTCTTCAACTTATTATGAAAGTTATTGAGGAATATGAAACTGTTTCTGATCAGAAAGTCAATAAGGAGAAAAGTTATTTCATGGTTACTCCTAAGACTTGTAATAGCATCATTGATGATATTAAGAGAATTACTGGTTTTAGTATGAAAAATAGCCCTATTAACTATTTAGGGTGTCCTCTATATATTGGTGGTCAAAGAATTATATACTTCTCTGAGGTAGTAGATAAAATTATTAAAAAGATTTCAGGTTGGCAATCTAAGATTCTGAATTTTGGAGGTAAGATTACTCTCATTAAGCATGTTCTTCAATCTATTCCTATACACACCCTATCTGCTATATCTCCTCCCAAGACAATTCTCAATCATATTAAAAAATTAATGGCTGATTTTTTCTGGGGTGTTGATAATGAGGGAAAGAAGTATCATTGGGCTTCTTGGGATACTATGGCTTTTCCAACTAATGAAGGGGGTATTGGAATAAGGCTTTTAGATGACATTTGTAAAGCTTTTCAATATAAACATTGGTGGGATTTTAGAACAAAACACTCTTTGTGGAGTAAATTTCTAAAGTCTAAGTATTGTCAAAGAGCTCACCCTGTGGCTAAGAAGTATAACACAGGAGATTCTTTGATGTGGAGGCACTTAACTAGAAATAGAACTGAGGTGGAAGCTCATATTAGATGGAATATTCAATCAGGTTCTAGTAGCTTATGGTGGGACAATTGGATTGGTGATGGAGCACTTGCCAGTTATTGTGATAATATTTCAAGTTTGAATAATATGGTCTTGGCTGAGTGTTTAACTAATGGTAAGTGGAATGAAAGGTTTATTAGACAAAATGTGCCAGCTATACTTATTCCACATATTCTCCAAACTGATATACTTTATAAAGAAGGTGTAGAAGATTCTGCAATATGGATCCCTGAGGAAAATGGAAAGTTTTCTATTGCATCTGCTTGGGATATTATTAGAAGGAAGAAGAGTTCTGATTATATTAACAATATTATTTGGCATAAGTACATCCCTTTAAAGATCTCTTTCTTTATTTGGAGAGCAATAAGGGGCAAATTACCAACTAATGACAGCCTTCAGATTTTTGGTAAACCTGCAGAGGAGTGTTATTGTTGTTACAAACAAGGCAAAGATGATATTAACCACATTCTTATTACTGGTCATTTTGCCAATTATATTTGGAAATACTATGCCAGTAAACTAGGTGTAATTCACTTACAGACCAATATTAGAAGCCTGTTTTTTCAATGGAGAAATCAGCATTCAACCAATGAGGTATTTAAAATTCTTTTTCAAATCTTTCCTAGTATTATTTGTTGGAATTTGTGGAAAAATAGGTGTGCTGTGAAATATGGCAACAAGAGATCAAGCATCAAAAGAGTTCAATATGGTATTTACAAAGATATTATGCAGATTATTAAAATGGTGTTTCCTATTATTCCTTGGCAATCTAGTTTAGAACAGTTGATTAATATTGCTGATAAATGTTACCAACAATATAATATAAGTGTGGTAAGCTGGACTAAACCAATGGAAGGTATTTTTAAGTTAAATACTGATGGCAGTGGAACACAAGAAACAGGTAAGACAGGTGGGGGTGGCATCTTGAGAGATCACAAAGGTAATATTATCTTTGCATTCTCTATTCCATTTGGTTATGGTACTAACAATATGGCAGAG
Organism: Solanum peruvianum; assembly: GCA_027705065.1. NCBI lineage: Eukaryota > Viridiplantae > Streptophyta > Magnoliopsida > Solanales > Solanaceae > Solanum > Solanum peruvianum. The sequence continues at coordinate 34,208,261 of JAKWJD010001766.1, read as the reverse complement.
TTAAAGGCAGCTTCATATGGTCTTGAATGGTGTCAACAACATGGTTACAAAAAGATAGCATTGGAAGTGGATTCAGAACTGCTTTGCAACTGGATCAACAACAGAATTAACACACCTTGGAGATGCTATCCAACTATCCAGCAAATTCATCAAATCAAAAGCAAATTGGAGTACTTTCATTGCAAACACATTTTTAGAGAGTCAAATTGCACAGCTGATTTACTAGCTAAATGGAGTTACAATATAGATATTCCTCAACACTTCTATACTTCTAATCAACTCAAGGGAGCAATCCGGGGAAGCTACATTTTGGAAAGGATGGGCATTCAAAATTTTAGAAGAAGAAAACTAAAAAGGATCAAGTATCCACCCTAGCAAGTTTCAAAACAGCATGCTTCTTAATAGTTGTCGATTGTTATTAAACATATTCTTTGACTAGAGATAGTTAGTAGAATTGTTTTTCTTTTTCATATGCTTGTAAAGGGAGAGTCTCCCTCATTTAAGCATTTCTAGTAAATTGTATGAAAGAGGAGTCCTCTATAGGTTTATTTTGAACATAATATTGTAAAAGGTTATATTGACTAATCTTAGAAGATAGGTCAATAATAACCACTAAATGATAGAAGGTAAGGTCTATGTCCCCCTTCATGTAATTTTGAATTTTATATATGCTAAGGCCTGGGGGTGTTGCTAAGCCCCTGACCCACCTCAAGGGTCGTTCAACTAAAAAAAAAAAATTCTACCTTGAATTTGGAAAGTGAATTCAAGAGTTTTGATTTGGTTATATAAGATTTTTCATTGATTATAGTAGTTCGGATAGTTAAAATAAGAAAGAGAGCGAAGATACATTTTTAAATATTAAGACGAGCGACAGAAATGAACAGGGGCATGCGACCTTGCAATTCTGGAAGAGGGTGCCAGCCCCACATCAATTGCAACCCATTGGGTGTAATTTACGCTTAGACTATATAAACAGTAAGAAAAAGACTAAAATACCCCTCCTTAGTACGGATGAAAAGTCCCTATCTAGAGAGGCCAAACTTAAATTGTCATATATCCCTTATCCAATCTTGGATTTTAGCAAACTTGGTGGCTTTGGAAAGAGGACTCAAATATATTCAATTTGATATCTCATAGGCCACCTAACTCATTACGTGCTAAAATTTATGGTCATTTGCAGTCGACCCAAAACATAAAAGAACTTACAAGTGACTTGAATGAATTTCTCTTCAGTTCTTTTTTTAACTGGAGGTGTTACATATAGTGATATTTACACCCAATAAAATTTAAATTCCGCGATAAATATTACTCACAAAAAATAATGGTTTGATTCTTTGCTCAAAAATTTTGAGGTGTTACATTTAATGAGAACCAGGTTCACCCAAAGAATATAGGCACAGGTTGAGCCAGTAGGGTATTTATGGATAGATAATAAGTACAAGATATAGAAAAGGAGAGAATCTATAAAGACTCTCCTTGTATTTAAAGTATGTTTATGAATTATATAAAATTCTTTTTCTTGTTGTTTCACTTACATATCAGTATCCAAATATTTTGTTAAATTCAATATAGTTGTAAATTTCATAAGGTACGTTTTTTATGTTACATGATATGAGTGTAGTACTATGTAAAACTTCTTCTCGTTCGTAATTAATTTGCTGGTGGTTGAAAAAATTAACGTACACCCTATTATCTTAGTTATGTTTGGAAAAGTTTAAGAGAGTTTGGTAGAAGAAGTTTTATAATGAACTCAAACCCATTCACCCTCGTTTGATAAATTCTCATTAGTGATAATAGAGTTAGTTGACATAATCAGTCAGTCTTGTTTAAATAACTCATATAGTTGTGGAAACATCATAAGGAGACAAATCATTCAACTCATATGGTATATTAGGTGATAGTGCGGGGACTGATTGCATATGGAGAAATCAAATATTTGTATTTCCATGAAAAGGAACAGACAACACAACACATTTGATATTATTTATCTAACTACTGCTATTTGAGCTGTAATTATTCGAAATCTCTTCAATCCTTATGGACTGGAAATTGACCCTTAATTTGATATTTGTCCCACTAATAGTCTGTTTTCTTCTTTTTCCTAAAGTGATTCAGCCCCAACCTTGTTTTGATTATTATATTTGCATATGATCGCATTACATCATTGAAGGTGCTTCTTAAGCATGCCCAATTTATCATCACATGTTTGGTTGTTTTAGATATGAACCAGATTAATCATGGCATAAGAAGCAACATGGCGAGCACAAGATGAACAATGCATAATATCGCTAATGACTCTATAGACTGAAGGCATTTAAATACTTCACTATAGCAGCACGTACTTGGCTCCAGAACTTGTCAACAAAATCTATTATAACATGGGTGGAGTTCGTCAATATGTTTTTAATAAGTGGTTCCCTCTAAGTAACCACTGCAATTGTCAAATAAAAAAAGAAGCAGGTCAACTGATCTCTAATATGGCCACAAACATAGAACTATTGACCGACAGATTTGTGAAAAAATAATCTAAAATGAGTTAAAGTGGCAAAAAATGTGCAAGTTATCACTGGTAAATTGTGCCTAGCAGATAATGCAAAGTTAAGAGGCTAATCCGATGCAATTTGAGGAAGCTGATTATGTGAACAATGCTCAGCACAAATAACAATGCTAGAGCTTCAAAGGTCAGAACTTGTTGGAATTAATGCATCAATGTTTAGTCTTCCAAAATTGTCTCTTATTTTTTCAAGAAGTCTTTTTGGAATTTCGTAGTTCATTGAAATTAATGCATCAATGTTTATTCTTCCAAAATTGTCTCTTATTTTTTCAAGAAGTCTTTTTGAAATTTCGTAGTACATGTATCTAGTAAATTGTGATACATGTATTTAGTTATTTGTGCAAGACTTTTTATTTTCTATTTTGAGTAGTATAAATAGTGATGTAGTTGAAGATTGTAATCATCTCAAGTGGCCTTAATTAACCTATAATAAACCTGAGCATTCTGTAAAAATAGTATTTTCCTTCCATATTTCAAACAAATTGGTATCAGAGCAGGTTTTCGTTCTTTCTGGGGTTAGGTGAAGAAAAAAGTATGGCATCCAAAATGAATGAAGGTGCTGATTCTTCAGTTGTTCTTACTCCATTTTTTATGGAACTGATTTTGAATACTGGAAGATAAGAATGAGAACACATTTAAAAGCTGAAGGTTTGTGGACTATTGTTGCAAATGGCTTTGAAGAGCCAGAAAACGATGGTGATCTTACATCAGCAGAGATGAAAAATCTTGAGGCTAAGTATTGTACAGATGCAAAAGCCTTGAGCAAAATCCAAATGGGAATCTCAAGACCATATTTTGCAAAAATTGCTACTTGTGAGACTGCAAAGGAAGCTTGGGATTTTCTTGAAACAAAGGTGTATGGTGAAGAAAAGGTACGCACTATAAATCTTCAAACTCTTAGAAGAGAGTTTCAAAATTTAAAGATGATAGAATCTGAAAAAATTAATGAATATTGCACAAGAGTCATGAAAATTGTTAATGAAATGAGAAATCATAGTGATACAATTTCTGACCAACAAGTTGTGGAAAAGATTCTAATTAGTGTCACAGAAAAGTATGAGTACATCGTTGCTATCGCTGAGGAGACGAAAGATCTTTCTTAGCTTTCCATCAAAGAGCTAGTTGGATCATTTCGTGCACACGAGAAATGAAGATTTTTTCGTGAAGATCAACCCAAAAAGACGACTTTTGCAGTCTAAAATAAATGAGAATTCTCAACATTTCTCAAAAAATCATTAGAAGAAAAATCAAAAGCAAAAAAAGAAGCAGGATCATGATGGTTCTTCCAAGAAGGTTGAAGAAAAAGGTGAATAAAACTCTAGTCTTTTTTGTAAAGTTTGCAAAAAGACTAATCACAATGCAGAAAAATGTTGGCACAAAGGCAAGCCCCAATGTAACTTTTGTAAAAAGTTTGGCCACGTTGAAAAGGATTGTTGGCACAAGAAACGGGAGCAAACACATTTTTGTGAAAAACATGAGGAAGAAAGGGAAAAATATCTTTTCTTTGCTTATAAATCTGATGCTTCAACAAAGCAATGAATGGTATGTTGATAGTGCTTTTAGTAATCACAAGACTAGAGATGAAAAGACTTTCCTCTAAATTAATAATAGCATCACTACTAAAGTGAAGATGGGGAATGGAGCCTTAGTTGATGCGAAAGGTAAAGGTACTATTTCGATCAACATGAAATGATGCGGTAAGAAAATTCATGATGTTCTTTATGTTCCTGACTTGGAAGAAAATTTGCTTAGTGTTGGTCAACTCATACAAAATGGTTATTCTTTTGTGTTTAGAGATAATTATTGCAATATTTATGATAAAATTGAGCCAAATCAAGTCATTGTTGAAGTAAAGATGATAAAAGAAACTTCCCTTTGCAATTTCATTACAATGCATTAAAAAATAAAATTGTAGATGAATCGTGGCTTTGGCATAAAATATTTTGTCACCTGAATTTTCATGGTTTAAAGCTCCTCATGCAAAAGGACATGGTGCAAGGCCTTACTGAGATACATACTGAGGTGGATACATATGAAAGTTGTATAATGGGAAAGCAACACAAGAAGTATTTTCCAAAAGGGGTGTCTTGGAGAGCAAGTTTATTTTTGGAACTAATTCATACCGACATTTGTGGACCAATGAAGACTCCATCTCTTGGAAGTCAAAGGTATTTTCTAATCTTTATTGATGATTTCTCAATAATGACTTGGTTTATTTCTTGACGAAAAGTCAGAAGCATTTGCTACATTCAAGAAATTTAAAGCCCTTGTTGAGAAGCAAAAAGGTTGCAGCATCAAAACAATTCGCAGTGATCGAGGAGGTGAGTACAGAAGTCGAGAATTTAAAGAATATTGCAAAAATGAAGGCATTCAGAAGCAACTTACAGCAGGGTATACTCCTCAAAAAAAATGGTGTATCTGAAAGAAGAAATAAAATATTTGTTGAAATGGCCAGAACTATGATGAATGATAAAGGACTGCCAAAATATTTTTGCGCAGAAGCAGCTGCATACAACAATTCACATTCTTAACAGGTTTCCAACAAAGGCACTAAAGCACAAGACACCAGTTGAAGCTTGGAGTGGAATTAAACCTTCTGTAAGTCATTTTAAAATTTTTGGGTGTATTTGTTATGCTCATGTACCTGCTGAGAAAAGAACAATATTGGATGAAAAAAAGTCAAAAATGTTTCATTCTTGGTTATATTGATGTTACAAAAGGATATAGGCTTCTTGATGTCAAAACTAACAAACTTGTTGTTAGTAGAGATGTCATTTTTGATGAAAAAACAACATGGAATTGGGAGGGTAAAAATATAGAGAATACTGCTATCATATCTTCAAATCAAGAGTTTGAGAAAGATGAAGATGTCTCTAAAGGGGGAGAAATCCCAGATTAAGATAATGAAGAACCGCCTCCAACAGGAACAAAAATGTTGAGTGACATTTATCAAAGATGTAATTTTGCTGGTGTTGAGCCAGAAAATTATGAAAAAGCAATAAAGTATGATGTTTGGAATAAAGACATGGAAGAAGAAATTTGAATAATCGAAAAAAATAATACTTGGGAGCTTGTGGCTATTCCTAGAGAAAAAGAAGTTGTAAGTCTAAAATGGATTTACAAAATAAAACTCAATCAGGAAGGAGATATTTTTCAAAAGCACAAAGCAAGGTTGGTTGCTAGAGGCTTCATGCAAAAACCAGGTATTGATTTTTATGAAACTTTCTTTCCAGTTGCTCGTCTTGAGACAATTCGAACTGTAATTGTTTTTGTTGCACAAAAGAAATGGAATACATTTCAACTTGATGTTAAATCAACATTTCTGAATGGAAAACTTGATTAAGAGATTTATGTTGAGCAACCTCAAGGATTTTTTGTTCAAGGGCTGAAGCAAGCTCCAAGAGCTTGGTACAATGAAATTGATACATACTTTCTAAACTTTTTTTCCCCAGAGAAGCAAAAGTGAAGCCACTTTGTATGTGAAGAAAGAACATGGCAACATTATCATTGTTTGTCTCTATGTGGATGATTTGCTCTTTACAGGAAATGATGTAAAGATGATGCAAAATTTCAAACAAGATATGATGCAAGCTTATGAAATGAGTGATCTTGGATTGCTAAATTATTTCTTGGGCATCGAAGTTTCTCAAGTTAAAGAAGGAATTTTCATTTCTCAAAAGAAGTATACTAAACGTATTCTTCAAAAATCCAAAATGATGGATTACAGGTCTGTGGCCATACCATTAGCAGCAAATGAGAAGTTTAGAAAAGATGATGGAGAAAACAAAGTTAATAGCTCACTTTTTAGGAGTTTGATTGGAAGTTTGCTATTTCTTACTTCAACAAGGCCATATATTATCTTTACGGGCTGAAGCAAGCTCCAAGAGCTTGGTACAATGAAATTGATACATACTTTCTGAACTTTTTTTCCCCAGAGAAGTAAAAGTGAAGCCACTTTGTATGTGAAGAAAGAACATGGCAACATTATCATTGTTTGTCTCTATGTGGATGATTTGCTCTTTACAGGAAATGATGTAAAGATGATGCAAAATTTCAAACAAGATATGATGCAAGCTTATGAAATGAGTGATCTTGGATTGCTAAATTATTTCTTGGGCATCGAAGTTTCTCAAGTTAAATAAGGAATTTTCATTTCTCAAAAGAAGTATACTAAACGTATTCTTCGAAAATCCAAAATGATGGATTACAGGTCTGTGGCCATACCATTAGCAGCAAATGAGAAGTTTAGAAAAGATGATGGAGAAAACAAAGTTAATAGCTCACTTTTTAGGAGTTTGACTGGAAGTTTGCTATATCTTACTTCAACAAGGCCATATATTATCTTTACGGGCTGAAGCAAGCTCCAAGAGCTTGCTACAATGAAATTGATACATACTTTCTGAACTTTTTTTCCCCAGAGAAGTAAAAGTGAAGCCACTTTGTATGTGAAGAAAGAACATGGCAACATTATCATTGTTTGTCTCTATGTGGATGATTTGCTCTTTACAGGAAATGATGTAAAGATGATGCAAAATTTCAAACAAGATATGATGCAAGCTTATGAAATGAGTGATCTTGGATTGCTAAATTATTTCTTGGGCATCGATGTTTCTCAAGTTAAAGAAGGAATTTTCATTTCTCAAAAGAAGTATACTAAACGTATTCTTCGAAAATCCAAAATGATGGATTACAGGTCTGTGGCCATACCATTAGCAGCAAATGAGAAGTTTAGAAAAGATGATGGAGAAAACAAAGTTAATAGCTCACTTTTTAGGAGTTTGATTGGAAGTTTGCTATATCTTACTTCAACAAGGCCATATATTATGTTTGCTGCTAGTTTATTATCTAGATTCATGAAAGAACCAAGCCAAGTGCATTTTGGAGCTGCAAAGCGTGTTCTACGCTACTTGCAAGGAACAATGGATTATGGGATAATGTACAAATTTGGTGGAAATTTGAACTTAATTGGTTATTCTGATAGTGATTGGGCTGGAAGTATAAATGACATGAAGAGTACTTCTGGTTATGCTTTCTTATTTGGATCAAACATTTGTTCTTGGTTATCAAAAAAGCAAAGTGTTGTTGCTCAATCCACTGCCGAAGCAGAATATGTTTCAGCATCCATGGCTACTTCTCAAGCTATTTGGCTTAGGAGAATATTTGAAGACATTGGTGAAAAACAAAAAAAAAAGGAACTGTTCTCTATTGTGATAAAAAATCAGCAATTGCAATTGCCAAGAATCCATTCAGCCATGAAAGATCAAAGCATATTTCCATCAAGTATCATTTTATCCAAGAAGCACAAGAGAAAGGCGAAATTCAGTTGCATTATTATCAGATAGGAGAACAACATGCTGACATATTCACCAAAGCACTTCCTAGAGAAAAAATTTGCTATCTTCAAGAACGCATTGGAGTTATAAAGCAAATGCATTAAGTGGGAGTGTTGGAATTAATGCATCAATGTTTTGTCTTCCAAAATTGTCTCTTAGTTTTTAAAGAAGTCTTTTTGGAATTTCGTAGTACATGTATCTAGTAAATTGTGATACATGTATTTAGTTATTTGTGTAAGACTTTTTGTTTTCTATTTTGAGTAGTATAAATAGTGATTCAGTTGATGATTGTTATCATGTCAAGTGGCCTTAAGTAGCCTATAATAAACTTGAGCATTCTTTAAAATAGTATTTTCCTTCCATATTTCCTACAGAACTATCACAGTCAATGGATACCACAACCGCAAGGTTAGAATAACCAAATAGTCGGCTATCAAAACTGAAGTAATTACAGTCAAGATTAATGCGTAAATAACAATAACTTCACAAATAAAAGTGAAAATTTGTACGTATCTCCTAGAGGGAATATATCTAACTCACAACAGTGGTGAATGATGCCTGAGAATGCTTTACAAAACTAAGAGAGGACATATGCAAATATTTGCACCATGTCTGAGATGATCAACGCCAATACTGCCTCTATCCAAAAACATGATATTCAAATGAGAGACTCGCAAGATATTAAAACCGCCTTAAAGGGAATCTTTCAAGAAACACACTTGAGTAATCTACCTCATTTCATGAAAATTATCACTCGGAGTAGCAGGTTTCTCCCAAAAGAGGTAGAAAAGTTTGAAGTTGTTGAACCGACTATAGTTATGATTAACGAGAAAAAGGGAGCCTCTGTCATGAGTTTGGTAGTAATAGGGATAACATCGACTTGATTTCTTTGGGTATTGATAAGCATTCTTGTCTATGTAAGACTTTGTCCTCTCGTGTTTAGAACTACTCAATGACATAAAAATCAAATGTCCGTAAATAAGATTTAAGGGGTGATCTTCTTCTTTTTTCTTTTCAGTAGGTTCATTATAAAGACTAATTTTTTGGAAGATTTTCTATTTTTGAAGGAAATTTAAATTTATGCAAAGTAGTAATGGAATGATTTGGATCATGCATGCTTGTCGTCGCCGTTACGATTTTGCATCCATTTTCTCCCCTTCTTCTTATTTTTCCAGTAACTCAATTACTTTTGCATTTAAAAACATTAAAAAAATGTAAGTCCCATACAATTGATAGCTCAATGAAATGCATGATGGCATGATCAAGCAACAAGGTAGTAAGATTCACAAGTTTATGGAGGACGACATTAAGACTATTGCTTATCAGCAGGAGTAGAATAAAGAGTTTTAATTACCTATATTAGATGGTTACTACATTATAAGAGAGGGCACGGAGATCAAAGACGTGTCCACCAATAAAAGAGTGTATTTTCTCCCCTCTATGTCATAAATATACTTTCAAGCAGTGACTAAAGAATGAAATCACTAGATATTTAGTCCATTATTAGCATACCAGAAAAGTATTTCATTCTATAAACTTTCACGACACTTTTCTCAAACATGGATGAAATTTTTTAATTTAACCGTATCTTTTTTAATCTTTGTACTGTATTGCGGCTGGAGTTTCCAATCCTTTCCTTGGTATTTTGTCTGAAAAAGTCAATGTTTTAAGTTATAGCAGTAGTAATGCTGATGGGGAGGGCTACGTTTCAAATCTTTAGTTACAGAGTTATAAGCATAATAATTCTGCCACCCCATAAGAGGAGTACTCTACGACTAGAACTTTGATTCTTTCCGAGAAGAAACCAAGGGAAGTACTAGAGACTCGATTTTCTAACAGTCTGGAGACAAAAAAGAATTATGATCAGATTAAAAATACACATCCGTTGTTCAATAAAAGTATCTTGAAACTTTATGAAATAAAGTGCTTTTCAGGTGTGATAATAATAGACTAACTATCTTATGATCATATCCTTTGGACATTCCTCAAAACTTTATTAATGATTTAGAGCGGAGGAAAGACAGTACATGTTTGCTTAGACATATTTAATCTTGAAGTCCTCGCTAGTAATGTAGTTTGCAGGTAATACATGTAATTAATATTTTTCATCCCTTTCCTATGAATAAGCAACCATATTAAAGTCGTCCTTTAGAAACTTGTGAATCTCACTGGCATGTTGTTCAGTCATGTCATTGTTCGATTCATTAGATCTCTATAGTTATTTTGTAGCTCCATCATTTCATTTATTTTTTAAAGAACAAGAAATTTAGTTACCGGAAAAGCAAGAAGAAGGGAGAAAAATTATTGCAAAACTCTAATGGCGTAAAGAGTACCATTTGTTACTTAAATCATTCAAATATTAATTTACTTATAAATTATTTACCCTACACGTAAGTCAAAAGGTTTACAAATTACAAAAAGAAAATGAGTTGGGGTGGGGGTGGGGTGGAAGGGGGCAATAGGACCCTAGTTTAGTTAAGTTGTGTATGTGAATTTTCGGTCATAGTCTAGGGAGGTACTTGTACCTTATTATTTATGATTTTAATTCTCTTTTTCTATTCAAATACAGTTTGTCCCTTTTGGCCATCATTTTTTGGTGGTTTCTCAGTAGTGTGTGAACCATAAAAAACTACATCCTCTGAGTATCCAAGTACACTAGAGCCTTGCAATAAACTAGGTTAGAGAATTTACCCAAACAAAACAACAACAAAAATTTCTGCCCACCGTTATTCGCTCTATAGCAACATGACAAGACTTAGAAATCAGAATAAGGGGGAAGATGAATGGGTTTATCGCCCATTCTCTCCTATTTACTCCAAGAAATCACTTTTTCACTCTCAATCACTCCATTCGATGTTAATGCTAAGGTAATAATCATTTTCTTTACTTCCATTACATTAGTTTATAATGATTTTGCATGGTAGAATTTGGTTGAGTAGAATAGATTTGGGTTTTGATCTTCTTGAATTTTGAAAATGAGATTCTGATTTGGTGAATTTGTTAAAGCATGGATGCGTCCCTTATATTTAAGACACTCCAAGAACATTTTGTGTGTAAGAATCAGGGTATTTGGGCAGAGTATTTTTAAAATGGGAGGAAAGTTGAAGGGTTGTTCTTGGTTAATAACTTAGATTAGGCAATATTTAGATGTTGTAATACCCCCATTTTTTGCATATAATTGTAGTAGGATACTTTAAGAACACTAATATGAAGTTATTTGATTGGAATCATCGTTTTTAGGTAAAACCCTTTAAGTTCTAAAATGATTAAAGGCCACTATAGAGGGAGTTTTGTAATAGGAATATGTGTTTATATAGCAGGAGACTACATGATCAACTTACTAGTTAGGCCAAGGGTGATATTTTTTCTCCAAAAGGCTTTTTCTATGAAAGTTAAGAGTTCCAATACACATATTGATATTTTTTGCTACCCTCGAATTTAATGGCTGACATCCAAGCAAGAATATCCATTTGTGAGGTTTACATACAAGGATAGTAAGGATAGATACCTTGATTATAGGTGCACAAATCCTTATTTTGAGATGTCCATTGCTATGCAGGGTGTGGCGGAGAAGGAAAAGTACTCTGCACACTCGGCTAGAAGAGATTTTTTGGGTAACACTAGTTGAGCTCCCCCACCACACGTTTTGGATGGTGAAGGAGTCCTACACCCTTTTACTCAACGTTTGGGATGACCCAACCCCACCTTTTGATACCGAGAAAAGGAAATCCCTATGGGGGTGCAAAGTATGAATGAGATTCTACGTGCACCACAGGTCTCCAATGAATAATAGGAAGCCTTGCTAAGGAAAATGGAAATGACATGGTTGCGGCATACAATATTCATGGAGGATCAGTAGATGAGGTACTCTAATTGAGCAGGAACCCTAATAGAGTTGTTGAGGAGTTAGGTTGGGTCTGTTGTCAAACACATCTTCCCTTATTTGAGGTTGACAGGAAAACTCTTAATTTGTACATGTCTTACCACATTTAAAACATCCACCATTACTGGCCATACACTCTCCTAGGTGGTTTTTCACACATTTATGTGATACCGGAGAAGTGTGACCACTAGTGACTATCGTTTGACTTAGAGACTAGTGCCCTATCTTTGTTCTCTGATCTGCACTTAATGTACTAAAGAACCAGCAGGGGATGGGGTTGGGCTTTAATAGTTCTGACAAAATTTAGGGAGACTATTTTGTCCTAATTTCTGTTGAGAGTAGTCCACATTCTATGTCCTTTCCCTCTTGATATTCATAGCACTCTCCTTAACCTCCTCTTGCTAAATTTATTGGGCATGAGTCATCAAGCAGGTGATGTCCATCTTCTTAATCAAAATTGTTTTTCTGCACTCATTCATCACTATATCAAAAACACCAGAGACGAACTTTCTCATACTAGATTTAGCCACCATAGTTTGAGAATGTATTGAAATTTGAGTAAACTTAAAAGTGTACTCCTTAACTGCCAAATTTCCCTACTTTAAGCTAATAAATTCATGGAATTTGGCTACTCTTAACTCAAGTGGAAAGAACATGTCAAGAAAGTAGCCTTAATATTTTCCCAGTCAACTAAAGCTTCATCAACAACCCTATCTTGTTTCCATTGCTTATACGAAATATGAGCCATTACCATCAAGTGATAAGCGGCTTGCTTTACACTTTCAACTAGAGTGGCACCTATGATCTCAGTAATATTCTTGAAACCCTCAATAAATTCTTGCGGATCCTTATCTACCTTAGAATAATAAAACTTTTAAGGGTTCAATCGAGTGAAATCTGATACTCTAGTTGATTTTCTATTTGCATTTGAATTAACTCGACCATAACTTATGGGTTACCTTGAACAGTCATAGATTGCGATAGAACTTGAAAACCAGCCAACTTATCATGAAATACATGTTCAACCAAAGGCTTTGCTCAAGATGAAGGTGCTTGTTGATCTTCATTCATATTCTTTTTGACGTAGTCTCTTCTAGGAGGAATGATGCCATAAACGTGAAGATCATGATCTAGAAGGAAATAATATAGAGTTTCATTCTATATCATGACTAAGAGTACGAAAAGTGAAATAGTTCCTTAAAAGTTTCATAGCCTCCTATTCATAGATGTGACGCGCTTCACAACCATGAACATTACTCTACTTAACACAGCTTACGGACACCCTAAGACACTACAATCTGATGCCTTGATACCAAGTTTTTCATGAAAGGACACTAAACGCAAGTCATAATACGTTTCTTAGAGATACAAGTGAACTCAAGCTAATCTTAGGTCTAGCATGACGATACTATTAACATAACAACAATTGAAGATAACTAAAATACTAATGTCGAAGGTAAAAGTGGAGAAGTCAATTAAAATAGAATATGCCAATATCTACAAAACATAGGTTGAATCTAAATTGATTGTCTGAAAGATTACTATAATGAGTTGCAAGGAAAACCCCTATATAACTCTAAATTTATGAAACTAAAAGCATAATACTAAATTTAAGATAAAAGTCGTTCTTAAAGGATGAGGACTCACCAACTCTTCTACTTTTGACCAGCATCTTACTAAGCGCGAGCTGGATAAAAACAGTATAGCAAAAGGTATGTGGTTAGTACTTTGAATGTATTCAGTCTGAGAGATACTGTTTGATATACATGAATAAGTAATTAATATGAAGTCTGATAAATGTTGTATTGAAATAACTGAATATTTGGTCATGCAATGATACTTCTAGACTAACTATTGGAGATACTAAAACCAACATATAACAATGTAATCTACCACATGGAATTTGATGTATAATCCCCTCAAAAGGGCCTAATATACATTTCAAAGGTATAAAGGTTGATCTGAGCTAATGGAACCACTAAGCTAATGTCTACAAAGACTAAAAAGACAGACTCAACTGGGAGACCCCTTTAAATCCTTAGTTGACACATAGCTATGGAGCATAGGGATATTTACTAAAAAATCCAACATGTGTTTGACTGTTGATTGTGAGGTTTACCCTAACTCTGCTTGGTGCTAAATAAGACTCCCAACAAAAAACATGTTATTGACTTTAATAGTCCGTTTCCATTGATAATTATGTAGCTTATAAATCATGATTAAAAATGATAATTACTTATAATATCTTAAATACACTTTATCTGAAACTATTTAAAATTGTGAAACCTGAAAAATTTGAAGCATTCATATTATACAAATAATATTGAATCATGTAAATACTTATGTATTGTGGATTCATGAAAATATAATTAAATCATGGAATTATAAGTAAAACATACAACTAAAGACTAATCATAAAGAATAACTGAATTTCAGTAAAAGCCCATGAAATCATAGAAACCCTAGGTTTTGTTGAATCATAAACATGTAAAGTGTAACAATCAGGTTCCGTCTTTATAGAAATGCTAACGAGGAAAAAATCGGGGACTGTTATGCCTTAATTTGACTATCTTTAGAAAAATTACTTTTTTAAATGTTTTAAATATAAAACAATTTGACAAAAATAGTTAGAAAAGAATAGTCACTTAATCTTTTAAAGAAATTAAGATAACTGAATTTAAAAAGAGTCTAACAGATTAAGTCTTTAAAATTTAGAGAAAATGTATAAGAAGTTCTTATTTACGCTTCAACAAGGTTTGTAAGGAATTTGAAGCGCGCTAACAAAGGTTATCCTAAGACTTGGTTAAAATATATTTTTATTATCTTTTAGAAAATAATCAAACAAAGAATCATTTTTTAATAATTAAGGAAAGAGGATGTAAATTGAACTATTTAAGTTGCAAGGGATTAGAATCTTTTAATAAATCAGGTTGATTAGAGTTTGTTTTACTCATTTTAAAAGTAATAATTTGGACCAATTTAGTTAATTAAAGTATGAAAACTATATTAAATTAATTGAAGAATAAATTAAAAAGTTTTGACTAAAGATTTTCAAATGAAGTACAAGAGTTGATAAAAACAGTTTTGTTAATTTAAAATAAACTAACATAAAGAATATAACTCATATTTTAGGAAAATTTAGTTAAGTTAATTGACAAATCAAATAAAGAGCTAGAGTTTTTTTTTCTTTTTTTTTTTAAAAAAAGCATAATCAAAAGGTAAGCGAAATTGGGCCCCTTCTTGGCCAATTTCGCTGCACATTTTTGGGCTTTTACCCTATTTCCGTTTTTGTATACATTAGCCGTAGCAGTGTATATCAGCATCTATATCGGCTATTTTCATGCATATCTTGCTTCCAAATACCGGTGTTTTGCCTCCTCCATGTGTTTTTGCATTTTGGGCCTGTATATCAACATATACTTGTGTATACAACGGTATACAACTTCTTTTCGACATTAAGGTACCTGTAACTTAACTTTCTAGCAACTCGAACAAGATTTGGATGACTCAAAAATACTCCAACTCGACGATATGCATGGAAGAAGTCCAAAATGGACTTGTATTGGTGATTTCATGCAAAAGAGATGAAAAAAGATAAGGATAAATAGTAAGACTAAATCAAAACCACAATAACATGATAACTTTCAAAATACATTCATTTAAACCATAAAACTTTGCCTCCAAGATGGAAATGACAAAAGTTTAAATTAAAGTAAAATGAGACCAACAAATAAGATCCAAACAAATGAAATAATTGAAAGGGACAGTTGTGGGTGTCACATTCTAATTCAATCATCCATGGAAAAGGAAGAAGGTGTTGAGTAGGGAATTTGCACATCTGCAAGATTACTCACTAAGATTTAAACAAAGATAGGAGGGCTACATAATCTATCTTAAATTTGAATCAGTAGCAACATAATGACTTAACTAGTGTAAAATAAAGAGAAAAGATAACAAATTATGAACAACATAGGGATGCAATGGTGCAACCAGACATGTCCAAAACAGAGAAGAGGACAAGGTCACTTAAGTTGGACAAGTCAAGAAAAGAAAAACAATCAAGTGAAACAAATACATAGTCATGAGCTCACTGGAAAAAATATGCACAAATAACAATAATGATACTACTTAGATAATTGTTGAAACAAATGCCATGACCTCCTAATCATTTTTATGAGTTTGAAAAATAAGACTAACAGGATGATATGTTTACAAGTGAGAAGAAAGTAAGGAAAATCAATGCTAAAACATACGAGCAACACCAAGTAGCAAATTAGCTAGCTTTGTAGATATAAAATTGAGCTAATGAATATAGCAACCAACATATAATACTAAGGTGACTTCATTGATGCTTGAATCATGCTTACTGATCAAAGCTGCACAGGAAACTAATACTAAAGCTAAGACTTAAAAGCAAAGGAAACAAACATTCTCAATAACAAACTCCATATCATGTATCAAATACGCAACACACCATATCGAAAGCAGAATGTAAGAAGAGGCAAAATTACCTCTCTTGGAGCAACAACTAGGGAAAACGAGTTGAGGTGAGCTACTTCACCACCACGTGAAAAGAACTCCGATGAAAGTCTCCGGTGACAGAGAACAAAGAGATTAAGATCAGAGCTCGAGATTCAAAATTTCTAACATAGCGACTGTAGAAATCAAAATTCTTCTTATGAACCTATACCACTATGTTTTCCTCACTTTTTTCTCTATGTTTTTCTCTCTAACTCTCTTCTATGGTAGAGCTCTCCTTTGTTCCTCTCTTTTTGAATAGTGAATTAAAGAGATGAATATATAGATGGAAATTGGGGGAAACAGGCGGAATTTTAACTTGAAATGCTCTTTTCCGAGGTAACCTAAAGGAAATGGGAAGTTCTAAAAAAGGGGAAAAAGGAAACGGCGATGGTGATGGGATGGTACTGTTGGCACCGTTTTCCGAAATTTCTGGGCAAACATGTACAGGGGTGGGTCACGATTTCTGGGTTTCATACCGTTCTTCCCTATTCTGGCGTAGAGTCAGGTCGGGCTTTGTGATGTTGTTTGGAATTGTTTCTGCATTGTATGTTGTATTGGGATGGGCTGGAACTTTGTTGACTTATAAGTATGGGTGGCAGCAGAACCGGTAGGTCCCGGAATCCAGTCATGTCCGTGCCTATCCTTTACTGTTTCGGTCCCGTTCTATTTAGTACTTGTTCCAAGATAACTAATGGGATGGAAATCAGGTTTTACTTATTCGTCCTGGTTCCGGTTCCGGCCAGGTCCGATCCAATTAATTTTTTTTATTCTTTACCGTTGAGAGTCGTTGGGTAAGGGCTAGTGCCCCCCCCCCCCCACAAATGGATCTTTGCCCCCTTTTTGCAGCCAATTACACCCCCTCCCCCCTAACTTTTTTAATATCTCAAAGTTTTAAAAATTAGACTTTAACCCTTTTTTTGCCTATAAATACCCCTAAACTTTCATTCTTTTAAATCACACATTCAAAAAATCATCTTCTATTCTCACTACTCTCAACTCTCAACTCTCTACTTCTCTACTTTCTAATCTCTTAAAATTGTTGAAATGTGATTTTGGTCTTTGGAAATTAGATTTGGAGCTTCAAAATTCAACTTTTAAATTTCAACTTTCGGCTTTCGACGGTCATAAACGTCTACTTTTTAAGTAGACGTTCGGTACATTTGTTCCAACTTATAATTTACATCTTATTTATATTGCAATATATATTTATTTATTTTTATGATTAATTATTTAATTGCATTACATTTTTTGTATTATGTATAATCTACTCACGTTTAATATTTGAATATGAATTCTGATAAAAATGTTGTTCAAAAAGGAGAAGGTAAAAAAAGTGCAATTGAGCGTATTCAAAATATGTTTAACTTTACATCCTCCAATAATCAAAAAAGGTAGTTCTTCTAGATCTAAAACTAAAAAATCTACTATAATAAGAATGAATACGAGGATTATACACATGTTAATGATACTATTTAAAATATTGATAGTAATTCTGGATTAGATCCTTATCATGAACATTTACAAAGACGGTTTGGTAATTTCAATGAGGATTTGCCTCAACATGATGATTATATTGATAATGATGATTATATTGATACGCCTAGTTTTATGAGGATGATGATGAAACTGAGAAACCTACGACTACAAATACTCCATTCTTGCTCCTAGTCCACCTACTAGTCCCACTCCCATTCATTGTCGTGCCGCCGTTCCCCCCGTACATCCTAGGTCTAAGGTAGAAAGTGTTAAAAAATCGGTTGTATGACAATTTATGACACAAAATGAAGATACAAGTTATTTTTAATACATGTAAACATAAATTAAATCATAAACACTTAGAAAACAAGGTGGGATGAGACATTTGAGTAATTATTTAATGTCGTGTTGTAAAAATGAACTTTTGCATGCTAAAGCGGTAGCGCAAGCTAAAAAGAATGGTACCCCCTTCCTGAAAATGTAGGAGTAGATGGCTCTAACATGGTACAAATCCAATTAAATCCTTCTAATGTTTCTGGCTCCAGTTTACCACAGTCATATAGTAGAGAAAAATATCTTGAAGAACTAGCTAAAATGATTGCTTTATGGGTTTGCCATTTAGTTTTGCTGAAAATCACGGATTTATACATTATCTTAAAATTGTATATAATCCACAATTTAAAGGTTTTGCTAGAAAATACAATTAAAAAGGTTGTATTTGATTATCAAGCACAACATTTTCAATATCTTCATTGTATATTTTATTATAATAATTGTAAAATAGCTATTTACTTATGATATGGGCCGTAGTATAAATGGTAATGACTATTTGATTGTTACTGCACATTGGATTGATGAAAATTGGATTATGCAAAAAAGAACTTTAGGTTATAAGTGTTGTCAGATGCAAAAACCGATTGTTATGTATCTCAAATACTTTTAGATATTTTAGAAAGCTATGGAATATGTGATAAAATAAGTAGTATCACCTTAAATAATGCTGCAAATAATATTGTTGTTGTTGAATTGTTAAAACCTACTCTTTGCCCTATTTATGGTGATGATTATCATATTAGATGTACTACACACAAATATAATTTGATTGTTAGAGGTGCTATACAAATGAATGATAACGGTTGAACAAAATTTGAAAATGCATGTCATTTTATATTTAAATGTCAAGTTAAGTCTAGGCGTAGAGATTTTTAAAATCGTTGTTTTGAATCTAATCTTCCACCTAGAAAAATTCCAAAAACGGTGTCTACTAGATGAAATTCTTTATAAGAAATACTTGTAGTGGCTTATAAATATAGAAAACCCTTACAAATAGTTTGGAATGCTCAAAATTCAGATATGTCATATAGACTTGATGATAGTGATTGACATGACATACATAAACTCATAGATTTCCTAAACATTTTTTACAAAACTATGAAAAGAGTATATGTACTTCATTTTCCATCAATTTTCACCGTTTTACCTGATATTTTTATAATTTATTCTAAATTTTATAAAATTAAAAATAAATAAAGATTTCAAGAAATTATTAACAAAATGATTAAAAAGTCTAAAAAATATTATATTCCTATTCCTCAAATTTATTTTAACCGCTTGTTTGTGAAACTCGTATTACAAAGATGTAGGTGCATCTAATATGGTTGATAAAATATATTTTAACTTTGATATTGATAGTGAAAAAGATGAAATTCCTAGTTGTCAAGAAGTTAAAGATAGCATAAAATTTGAAACTAGAAAATTGTATGACTTATATAATTCTAATATAAATTTATCAAGTAACTAAGAACCTGAGAGTTCTAGGAATAGATTTAATGAAGATAATATTTATGATTTTATTTAGATTCTTATCTTGAACTTTCTCACAATAATAGAAATGATTTTGACGCATATGTTAATCAAAATACAGAACCTACTAAAGATGTTGTAGGATGGTGGAGAAATTGTGGAAAAGGATTTTCAAAAAATCAACCGATTGCCCGAGATGTATTAGCTATTGAAGCATCTTTAGTAGCTTCAGAAGACTTTTTTAGTGCAGCAATGTTTCAAATTGGAGAGCATAGGCATTCACTAGAAGCAGATAGCTTGGAGATATCGTTATTATTTACAGGTTTGATTAACATCGAGAGAAGAAATTTGGATCGTGAATCACTACCGACCAAATTTAAAAGAGACATTGATGAAATAATGCAAGATTATAGTGACGACATGATTGAAGCAATGGAGGATTTATCTGTCAGCCAATTCCTGATCATGTTACTATTGAAATGTTAAATGATTTAAGAAAGGATCTCTATCGTAGCACTGTCTATTAAATTTAAATGTTTAATTGTCTATTAGTATGAGTATGATAATTCGAGATCTAATTCAAGCAGAACCTTTCCTAGAAGGTGGCTGTGTAGATTAGATCTTTTAATACTCTACTAATACTTTTGTAGATCAAATTGTACTATCAAATTAATATTAATATTAAAAAAATCCTAGACTATTCGCCTTATTTTTTTTAATATTATTAGTGTATTAAATATAATTTTTATTATTGTGAAATTTAAACTTTTATAGTTTTAAAGTAAGAAATTTAAACTGTTATAATTAAAAGTTTCAAAATTTAAATTTCAAAGTTATAAAGTTTGAAAATTTAATTTACAAACTTTAAATGTTTGAATTTTAAATTTTCAAACTTTTAAACTTTGAAATTTCAAACTTAAAATATAAAATTTTAAATTTATATAATATAAATTATGTTCAAACTTTAAACTATCACACTTTCAAACTTAACGTATTTAAATTTAAAGTTTTACAAACTTTCTAAATTTGATGTTTATAAAGTATATATAATTAACTTTAAAAGTTTGAAAAATAGAATTTGTTAACTTTTAGAAAATAATTTTTAATTTTTAATTGATTTTAATTGTTTTTTTCTAAAAAAAAATAATACCCGGCCAGTCCTGCAATCTGGTCCGGTCCGGTACAGTTCGGCATCGGTTTCCTGGAGAATCAGGACAAAAATAGGGAAAAATCCCAAAACTACCAGTACCATTCCATCCCGGTTTCGGTACAGTTCCGGCTGGTGGATCGCGGTTCTGTGCTGGTTTCGGACCCGCTGCCAGCCATACTTATAAGTGGATAGAAAGAAAATTATATTGGGCTGCTGACTTTTGAAGAAAAAGGCCCAAAGCTTTGGTCTTTTGATGGGTTTAGGAAGTGGACCAAAATTGTTTATAAATTAACAAGGCCCAAAGCTTTTGCACCCTCTCTCTCGCCTCTTGCCTCTCTCCTCTCTCTTCCTGTCTCGCTCGCCTCTCTCCTCTCTATAACATGTAACAACGAATTGTAATTATAAAACTATAGCTATGGAGAGTAATCAAACGTTTTTAGTGGATATATGTGAAAGTTACCCTACTTACTTTTGACAACAAATAGAACAATATTAATTAGCAATAAAGGGATTAAAAAAATTGGCGCACACACACACACACACACAGACACACACACACACACACACACGCGCACAGACACACACACACACACACACACACACAAACACACACACACACACACACCACACACACACACACACACTCACACACAAATTTATAAATTGATATACATTTGTTTGCATCAATATCTTTCTAACCGTTTTTATTGTATACATTTGTTCATATTCATGATAAATTGATATACATTTATATGAATTAATATCTTTAAAATTTACATAGCACACATTTGTATTGGATACATTTGTCCATACTCATTATAAATTGGTATATATCAATTTGCATTTGTATATTTATAATTTTATATAGGTATACACTTGCTTACATTACTACATTGGAATGCAATTAAAAAAAATAAATTGTAACGACCTGTTTAGTCGTTTTGAGCAACAGAGTGCATTTCTGAAAAAACTGGCAGAGACGACGTGTGTCCCGACGGACCGTCGTGGTCACGACGGCCCGTCGAGGGAGTGTCGTCCCATGGCACTTAGAATTTTGAAATTGGGTACTGAAAATCGACTCTCTGTAAATTGTGACGGACCTGCAGGACGTGCCGTCACATCCACGACGAACCGTCGTGAGTCCCGTTGCAAAACACTTCAACTTTTGAGAATTTGGTGCAAGAAAACGAGTTTCTGACCGTCAGGACGGAGGTGCAGGACGGACCGTCACAGGTGTGACGGGCCGTCACAGCCACCTGGAACCTGGGGAGGTGCGACGACCACCGTGACGGACCATCGCAGGCACGACGGCCCGTCACAGGTCACGCAATCCCAGGCAGTTTAGGATTTCTCCACACGTTTTAAGGGTCGTTTTTTACTATTCTTTCCTTAATTATAAAGATTGAGGGGTAACATTAATAAGTCTAATTACTTAGGGGTTAAAAAGGGGTAACCTTAAGTTAATTAGAGGGGTTTATTGTCCTTTTTCACACTTAATTATATGATTAATTAGGGTAAAAGAAAGAGGGTTTGAACATAAGAAAACAAAAGAGAAAGAACAGAAAGAGGGATAGAGAGATCGATCGAGCGGCAGAGGAAAATAACAAAGCTTGGGAGATTTCTTGTCGATTTCAATCCTTCGGTGGAGGTAGGTTATGGTTATATTACGATATTCGTAGTGAACTCTTAGTAGTGAATAATATGTGTTGATGATATTGTAAACCTGTCTATATGCTTAATTGTATGCTTGTATGAATATGATCATGTGATTTTGATAAAACAAGCATGATGAAAACCATTGAATCCCAAATCTTGAAAGAAAACTTTAATCTATGATATTAATGATAATGCCTTGGTATAAAAGAAGGCTTGATGAATTAAAGTGATTGGGATTGATGATGCCTTGGGTTAGAGAAGGCTTGATGAACGGATATAATGTGATTAGTGGATCGGAGTGTCACGTTCCGACACATAGAATTAGTGGATCGGAGTGTCACGTTCCGACACATAGTATTAGTGGGACGGGTGTCACGAACCGACACGTAGATATAGGGGATCGGAGTGTCACGTACCGACACATATAGGGGATCGGAGTGTCACGTTCCGACACATATAGGGGATCGGAGTGTCACGTACCGACACATATAGGGGATCGGAGTGTCACGTTCTGACACATATAGGGGATCGGAGTGTCACGTTCCGACACATAGTGGTAGGGGATCGGAGTGTCACGTACCGACACAAGAGGAAGAAAGATAATGAATCTTGAAAGATGTTAATCTACTCAACATAATGAACTTAATTCCCAAATGAGTATGGTAATGAGGCTTGAGCCCTCATGAAAGAACTTGATGGTATTTATTGACGATTATAATACTTGTTGTTGCTACATGTTGAGTTTATAGTTGAGTTACATTATTATTGATATATATTGTTCCCTATTTTTGAGTTAGCCGATGATATCTACTCAGTACGTGTGGTTGTACTGACCCCCTACTTTTATGTTTTTCTTCTTGTTATTTGTGCAATGCAGCAAACGTTCCGTCAACTTCAATTCAACAGTAGATCTAACCAGTCTTCATTTCATCGGAAATTCGGGGTGAGCTAATGCGTCTAGCTTGGACTGGGTCTCCTTCTTCAAGTCTTGATGCCTTGAACTTCCGGCATGGACTAGTTTTTATGTATTTTTAGTTCGTAGACATTCTTAGTCTAGCAATTTGAGATAGATGTTCTTGTGATGATGACTTCCAGATTTTGGGGATAATAATAATAGTTTTTGATTTGTTTTTATTAATGAGTTAAGTCTTCCGCATTTCTTTTGTTGATATTGTATTAAAATGTTAAGGGTTAAATTGGTTGGTTCGCTCACATAGGAGGGTAAATGTGGGTGCCAGTCGCGTCCCCGATTTGGGTCGTGACAGACTTGGTATCAGAGCATTAGGTTCATTGGTCTCATCACACAAGAACAGGTC
Source organism: Solanum peruvianum (assembly GCA_027705065.1). NCBI lineage: Eukaryota > Viridiplantae > Streptophyta > Magnoliopsida > Solanales > Solanaceae > Solanum > Solanum peruvianum. The sequence goes on along the minus strand of JAKWJD010001766.1, from coordinate 34,184,569 downwards.
TAGTAGAGTCTTAAGGAACGGTAGGGGGACGCCTCTACTTTTCCTTGAGAGGCTATAAGACTTCAGGAAAATTCCATTCTTTCATTCTTTCTTTCGTGCTACTACTTGAGTCCAATTGGTATCTAGGTGATACAAATTGGTATCTGACCATCTTCATTCTATTTCGCAGATGGTTAGAACTAGAGCAACGACCGCACCAGCAGCGACAACGGAAAGACATGAAACTACTGAGCCAGCCACTGGGGCTGTGGCTCGAGGAGGAACAGCGGCAAGAGGCCGTGGAAGAGGTCGTGGGAGGACGTCCTCTAGAGGAAGAGGACGAGCCCCTAGCCCATCTGATACTAGGGCGGTGACTCCTCCACCGACTGAGGATGCAGTAAGAGAGGGTGAGGAAGGGGAAACCGAACAAGGGCAGAATGAGGAAATGCCACCCCAACCTACCCCAGAGATGATCAACCAAGTACTTGCTTATCTTAGCGGGTTGTCTGATCAGGGTCAAGCACCTCCAGTGGTTTCTGCACCAACACCTCCGGTTTCAGAGATACGACATGCGGCTACTATGGCTCCCCGCATGGATGCAACATTGGGAATAGGCACATTTCCACGTCTGACTACTGGACCTATTATGACAAACGATCAACACGAACTTTTCAGTAAGTTCTTGAAATTGAAACCCCCAGTCTTCAAGGGTGCAGAATCTGAGGATGCTTATGATTTTCTGGTTGATTGTCATGAGCTACTACACAAGATGGGGATAGTAGAGAGGTTTGGTGTCGAGTTCGTGAGCTATCAGTTCCAAGGGAACGCCAAAATGTGGTGGCGTTCACATGTTGAGTGTCAACCAACGGAGGCACCACCTATGACTTGGGAATCATTCTCTAGTTTGTTCATGGAAAAGTATATCCCCCGCACTTTGAGAGATAGGAAGAGGGATGAGTTCTTGAGTCTTGAACAGGGAAGGATGACAGTAAACGCGTATGAGGCTAAATTTCGCGCACTATCCAGATATGCCACCCAACTTTGTTTCAGTCCACAAGAACGGATCCGCCGTTTTGTGAAGGGGTTGAGGTCAGAATTGCGGATTTCAGCCTTACAGATAGCGGCAACGGCAACATCCTTCCAAGAGGTGGTAGACTTTGTGATTGAGGTGGAAGGAGTGAAGCCAGATGACTTCACCACGACATCGACATCAAAGAGGTTTCGAAGGGGAGGTGAGTATAATGGTTCTTATTCTAGAGGACAGAACTCCGGAGGTCACTCAAATCGACCAATACAGTCTTCACTACAGACTGTAGTTGGGGGTCCACCTTAGAACGGTCAACACTACTCCGAGAGACCTATGCCCGATTCCAGAGAGTGCTATGGATGTGGGGAGATTGGACATATTAGGAGGAATTGTCCAAAACAGAGTTACAGAGCCCCAATGGCTAGAGGAAGAGGTGGTAATGGTAGAGGTCGTTATTCTGGAGGGCGTGGTGGCCGAGGTAATGGTGGTCACCAAAACGGCAGAGGTGAAGGGCAAAACGGAGCCACTACTACGCAACATGGTAGGGGCAATGGACAGACGAATGATAGGGCCCATTGTTATGCTTTCCCTGGGAGGTCTGAAGCGGAGGCGTCTGATGCTGTTATCACAGGTAATCTCTTGGTTTGTGATTGCATGGCATCTGTATTATTTGACCCTGGCTCCACGTTTTCATATGTATCTTCCTCATTTGCTAATGGTCTAAATTTACATTGTGAAATACTTGACATGCCTATTCGTGTTTCTACTCCGGTGGGTGAGTCTGTGATAGTCGAAAAAGTGTATAGGTCTTGTTTGGTGAATTTTGTGGGGAGCAACACTTATGTAGATTTGGTCATTTTAGAAATGGGTGACTTTGATATAATTCTGGGTATGACTTGGCTTTCTCCAAATTTTGCGATTTTGGATTGTAATGCTAAAACAGTGACGCTAGCCAAGCCTGGGGCAGATCCGTTAGTGTGGGAGGGTGACTACACTTCCAATCCGGTGCGTATAATCTCCTTTATTCGTGCTCAGAAGATGGTTAGTAAGGGTTGTCTAGCTTTCTTGGCACATCTTAAGGATGACACTACTCAAGTACCATCGATTGAGTCAGTTTCGGTAGTCTGTGAGTTTTTGGATGTGTTCCCTGCAGATCTCCCCGGTATGCCACCAGATAGGGATATAGACTTCTGCATTGATTTGGAACCCGGTACTCGCCCCATTTCTATACCCCCGTATAGAATGGCTCTCGCCGAATTAAGAGAGTTAAAGGCACAACTTCAAGAGTTGTTGAGCAAGGGCTTCATTAGACCAAGTGCATCTCCTTGGGGTGCTCCTGTGCTATTTGTGAAGAAGAAGGATGGGAGTTTCCGAATGTGCATAGATTACCGAAAGTTGAACAAGGTAACTATTAAGAACAAGTACCCCATTCCTCGCATTGATGACTTGTTCGATCAGTTACAAGGTGCTTGTGTCTTCTCAAAAATTGACTTGAGATCCGGTTATCACCAATTGAAAATACGAGCAACGGATGTTCCAAAGACTGCTTTTCGAACTAGGTATGGGCATTATGAATTTGTGGTAATGTCATTTGGTCTTACGAATGCCCCCGCCCCGCCTTCATGAGCTTGATGAACGGGATTTTCAAGCCATACTTGGACCTCTTTGTGATTGTGTTCATTGATGATATACTGATATACTCCAAAAGTAAGAAGGAACATGAGGAGCATTTGAGAATGGTGTTAGAGTTGTTGAGGAAGAAAAAGCTTTATGCGAAATTCTCCAAGTGTGAGTTTTGGCTAGATTCAGTGTCCTTCTTGGGGCACGTGGTTTCTAAGGATGGAGTGATGGTGGATCCATCTAAGATTGAGACAGTGAAGAATTGGGTAAGACCTACAAACGTGTCAGAAATAGGAGTTTTGTGGGGTTAGCTAGCTACTACTATACGCCGATTCGTCAAGGGATTCTCTTCTATCTGCTTCCCAACTGACGAACTTGACTAAGCAGAATGTTCCATTTGTATGGTCAGATGAATGTGAGGAAAGCTTTCAGAAGCTTAAGACTTTGTTGACTACCACACCTATCCTTACCTTGCCATAGAGGGTAAAAACTTCATTGTTTTATTGTGACGCATCCTATTCTGGGTTGGGTGCAGTACTAATGCAAGAGAAGAATGTAATTGCTTATGCTTCGAGGCAATTAAAGGTGCATGAACGTAACTATCCAACCCATGATTTGGAATTGGCCGCGGTAAGTTTGCACTAAAGCAATGGAGACACTACTTGTATGGGGTTAAGTGTGAGTCTACACGGACCATCGTAGCCTACAGTATGTATTCACTCAGAAAGACTTGAACTTGAGACAGAGGAGATGGATGGAACTACTGAAGGACTACGACATCACTATCTTGTATCATCCGGGAAAAGCAAATGTTGTGGCAGATGCTTTGAGTAGGAAGGCCGGAAGCATGGGAAGTCTAGCTCATTTGCAAGCTTCTAGACGCCCATTGGCTAGAGAAGTGCAGATTTTGGCTAATGACCTTATGAGGTTAGAAATAAACGAGAAGGGAGGATTGTTAGCTTGTGTAGAGGCAAAATCCTCTTTTCTTGATCAGATAAGGGGAACAGTTTGATGATGAGAAACTAAGGCGAATCCGAGACAAAGTGTTGCAAGGAGAGGCTAAAGAGGCAATAATTGATGAAGAAGGTGTTTTGAGAATTAAGGGAAGGGTATGTGTACCCCGCATCGATGATTTGATCACCACTATTCTTACCGAGGCTCATAGTTCCGGATATTCCATACATCCTGGTGCAACCAAGATGTATCGCGACCTAAAGCAACACTTCTGGTGGAGTAGAATGAAGCGGGATATTGTTGATTTTGTTGCCAAATGTCCAAATTGTCAACAAGTAAAATATGAACACCAAGGCCCGGAGGAACACTTCAGAGAATGCCCATTCCTGAATGGAAATGGGAGAGAATCGCGATGGACTTCGTGGTTGGTCTTCCCAAGACTTGGGTAAGTATGACTCTATTTGGGTGATTGTTGATAGGTTAACTAAGTCTGCTCACTTCATTCCTGTCAAGGTGACTTACAATGCAGAGAAATTAGCAAAAATCTACATCTCAGAAATCGTTCGATTGCATGGGGTTCCACTCTCAATCATATCTGATAGAGGTACGCAGTTTACTTCTAAGTTTTGGAGAACCTTACATGCTGAATTAGGTACTAGATTGGACCTTAGTACTGCATTTCATCCTCAGACCGATGGTCAGTCTGAGCGAACGATTCAAGTGTTGGAGGATATGCTTCGCGCGTGTGTGATAGAGTTTGGTGGCCATTGGGATAGCTTCTTACCCCTGGCAAGAGTTTTCATACAATAATAGCTATCACTCCAGTATTGATATGGCTCCATTTGAAGCATTGTATGGAAGGAGGTGTAGATCTCCCATTGGTTGTTTTGACGCCTTTGAAGTTAGACCTTGGGGGACTGATCTGTTAAGAGATTCTATGGAGAAGGTGAAAGCTATTCAAGAAAGCTTTTAGCAGCTCAAAGTAGACAAAAGGAGTATGCAGACCGAAAGGTTAGAGACTTGGAGTTCATGGAAGGTGAACAAGTCTTGTTGAATGAAGGTTTCACCCATGAAAGGGGTGATGCGGTTTGGAAAAAGAGGTAAGTTAAGTCCAAGGTACATTGGACCATTTGAGGTACTAAAGCGAATAGGGGAGGTGGCTTATGAATTAGCCTTACCCCCAGGGCTGTCCGGAGTGCATCCGGTGTTTCATGTATCTATGTTGAAGAGATACCACGGAAATGGAAACTACATTATCCGTTGGGATTCAGTTTTGTTGGATGAGAACTTGACTTATGAAGAGGAACCGGTTGCTATATTATATAGAGAAGTTCGCAAGTTGAGGTCGAGAGAGATTGCATCCATCAAAGTGCAATGGAAGAATCGACCGGTTGAAGAGGCTACTTGGGAGAAGGAGGCAGATATGCAAGAAAAATACGCACATCTGTTTACAGATTCAGGTACTCCTTTTCGCCATTGTTTTCCTTCTTTTGATCGTTCGGGGACGAACGATGGGTAAATTGGTATCTATTGTAACGACCTGTTTAGTCGTTTTGAGCAACAGAGTGCATTTCTGAAAAAACTGGCAGAGACGACGTGTGTCCCGACGGACCGTCGTGGTCACGACGGCCCGTCGAGGGAGTGTCGTCCCATGGCACTTAGAATTTTGAAATTGGGTACTGAAAATCGACTCTCTGTAAATTGTGACGGACCTGCAGGACGTGCCGTCACATCCACGACGAACCGTCGTGAGTCCCGTTGCAAAACACTTCAACTTTTGAGAATTTGGTGCAAGAAAACGAGTTTTCTGACCGTCAGGACGGAGGTGCAGGACGGACCGTCACGGTGTGACGGGCCGTCACAGCCACCTGGAACCTGGGGAGGTGCGACGACCACCGTGACGGACCGTCGCAGGCACGACGGCCCGTCACAGGTCACGCAATCCCAGGCAGTTTAGGATTTCTCCACACGTTTTAAGGGTCGTTTTTGACTATTCTTTCCTTAATTATAAAGATTGAGGGTAACATAATAAGTCTAATTACTTAGGGGTTAAAAAGGGGTAACCTTAAGTTAATTAGAGGGGTTTATTGTCCTTTTTCACACTTAATTATATGATTAATTAGGGTAAAAGAAAGAGGGTTTGAACATAAGAAAACAAAAGAGAAAGAACAGAAAGAGGGATAGAGAGATCGATCGAGCGGCTGAGGAAATAACAAGCTTGGGAGATTTCTTGTCGATTTCAATCCTTCGGTGGAGGTAGGTTATGGTTATATTACGATATTCGTAGTGAACTCTTAGTAGTGAATAATATGTGTTGATGATATTGTAAACCTGTATATGCTTAATTGTATGCTTGTATGAATATGATCATGTGATTTTGATAAAACAAGCATGATGAAAACCATTGAATCCCAAATCTTGAAAGAAAACTTTAATCTATGATATTATGATAATGCCTTGGTATAAAAGAAGGCTTGATGAATTAAAGTGATTGGGATTGATGATGCCTTGGGTTAGAGAAGGCTTGATGAACGGATATAATGTGATTAGTGGATCGGAGTGTCACGTTCCGACACATAGAATTAGTGGATCGGAGTGTCACGTTCCGACACATAGTATTAGTGGACGGGTGTCACGAACCGACACGTAGATATAGGGGATCGGAGTGTCACGTACCGACACATATAGGGGATCGGAGTGTCACGTTCCGACACATATAGGGGATCGGAGTGTCACGTACCGACACATATAGGGGATCGGAGTGTCACGTTCGACACATATAGGGGATCGGAGTGTCACGTTCCGACACATAGTGGTAGGGGATCGGAGTGTCACGTACCGACACTAGAGGAAGAAAGATAATGAATCTTGAAAGATGTTAATCTACTCAACATAATGAACTTAATTCCCAAATGAGTATGGTAATGAGGCTTGAGCCCTCATGAAAGAACTTGATGGTATTTTATTGACGATTATAATACTTGTTGTTGCTACATGTTGAGTTTATAGTTGAGTTACATTATTATTGATATGTATTGTTCCCTATTTTTGAGTTAGCCGATGATATCTACTCAGTACGTGTGGTTGTACTGACCCCCTACTTTTATGTTTTTCTTCTTGTTATTTGTGCAATGCAGCAAACGTTCCGTCACTTCAATTCAACAGTAGATCTAACCAGTCTTCATTTCATCGGAAATTCGGGGTGAGCTAATGCGTCTAGCTTGGACTGGGTCTCCTTCTTCAAGTCTTGATGCCTTGAACTTCCGGCATGGACTAGTTTTTATGTATTTTTAGTTCGTAGACATTCTTAGTCTAGCAATTTGAGATAGATGTTCTTGTGATGATGACTTCCAGATTTTGGGGGATAATAATAATAGTTTTTGATTTGTTTTTTATTAATGAGTTAAGTCTTCCGCATTTCTTTTGTTGATATTGTATAAAATGTTAAGGGTTAAATTGGTTGGTTCGCTCACATAGGAGGGTAAATGTGGGTGCCAGTCCCGTCCCCGATTTGGGTCGTGACATAAATTTAGATAATTTTATATTATTATGTGTTCGTTTGTATTCATTAACATCTTAGTTCATTATCAAATTAATCAACAAGATTCAGTATTTTAAAAACTTGTCATAAATATATTAATTAATTATTTATTAGAAACTGAAAAAATCTCAATTAAAGAAATCACGATATATTAAAATTTATTTGGGAGGAAGACGTTGCAAAAAGTACAAATACAACAGTTTGTAAAGAAAAATATAGCATCCAACTACAAGATAAATAATGTAGAAAATATCAACTTTTTAAAAAATCTTTCATGGAAATATCTTAGAGAGAAAGACAAAAAATAAGAAATCCTAAATTTGAAAGATTGAGAAAAGAAAAGGAAGAAAGAAAGAATTGAAGAATACGTAAAAGTATTTTGTTGACAAATTATAAGGAGAGGAAAAATGAACAAAAAGCACACGTGCTAACTTCTGATGCGCTCAAACTTTCTTCTCAAATAAGAAGTAAAGGGGTTGTATCAGGTAAAGAACCCAACTAATGAGGTTGGGATCGTTCCCACGAGGAAAATAGTTCAGAATTAACTTTAATCTATTATTACTATTGTTTTGTCAATTATTTCCTTAGAAAACAAAAGACAATAAAAGGGGGGGGGGGTTATTTCTAAATGAATGAAAATAACTAACTAAATTAAAGTAATTAACTAACAGATTCATATCATGGAGTTTAATCAATTAACAAAAGTAACTAGGATTTAAGTGTTCCCCACAGGTTCCTAGATTGATAATTCTAACTATAACAATTCTTTAATAGTATCTTGCATGCAAAGTGATAAGTTATGTATTTCTAAATCCTTGGTCGTCATCTAGAAAATTTCACTCTTCACCTTGGGCCGGCTATGTGTGTTTCTATACTAACCCTTACCTTTCCCTCATATTAAGCATTGTATTTGATATTTGACTAATTTATTACCTCGTACCAACCGCACTAGCCTATTAGATAGTATACACTAAATATATGTTGATAATTCTTTTCCTATTATCTACCTTCTTAGTCTGGCAAGTAGCATTAAGGCAAGTTCTAACGTTGGCCATCCGTCAAAAAGACTTCTAAACAAAAGAATTATCAATATATGCAAGACACTAATATGGAATTGTTATTTTAGTTAGATTTTACCTCATTATTCACCCATGGTTCCCACAACCCTAGTTATGGAGTTTAGTTACCCATAGTCATAATCACAATATTCATATATTTAATATAATAATTCATGCATTTACTTTGATGACAAAGAATAAATTCCAGAAATTCACTTGATTAATCAACAAACGCACCAACAATCAATTGCCGAAAAAGTGTAACAATCAAAAAGTCTAATATCAAAGAGTTTACTAACAAAGAGTCTAAAATCATAGAGTCTCTAACCCCAAAAACGAGATTTTTTGAACTATTTATAAAAAAACAAAAATCTAATAAAAGGACTCTAATCACTGAAAATCTGTCAAAACGCGGCTGGGTCGACGGACCATCGTGGTCAAGATGGGCCTTCATGGACTCTGTCATGTCATACTTCACAAATTCTTCTTCTGCTCTCTTCATTACCCTCAACGGCAAGTATGACGGACCGATCTAAGCACGACGGTCCGTATTGAACTTCCGTAATCCCACACTTCGTCAGACTTCTCCATCTTCCTTCATCATCTTCACTACGTTGCCACCTACGGACCGTCATAAGATCCATAGGTGGTAATTTTTCTGCATTTATTGCTCAAAAACTTCCGCGTTCATCTTTGGACAGATTTCCTGCAAATAAAGAGAAACTTACATAAAAATCAATACAAAAAGGATTTTGGACACACACTAAACTTAAGGAAAAAGCATTAAAACTACCGTGAAACCACCGTATATCAAAACAGTCAAGCTAAATTCGTTGTTTATCCTCAAGCGATGCACTATGGCTCACTACAAAATCTTTGTACAATAGTATCCGTATTTTAGCTTTCGCAATAATTTGTCTATCAATCCCGATCAGTCTTATCATATATATGCATTTTATCACTATTAGGCTTGAATTAAGTTGAATCATACCATGACACAGACTTACCACGCACTAACAACTATCTTCTTCAATTTCAAACCGAGGTGCTAATATTTCCGGTATTGCAACTAGTATCCTCACTTCAAAACAACATCCTCATTTTTCACACAATGATTTCAATTTGAGTATAAGGATTACTTTTAAACACTCACTCTCAGAAAAAAAATCACAACTCATTCATACATATTGCCATAAGCTTGCCCTTATTTTCACTGCTTTAAGTTCGCCATAACCCTCTTAGGATCACGATAGAACTTTTTTAGCTTGTAACATAGACTCAGGGTCAAGTAGGGTATATTTAGGTATATTTTAGTGACTTTTTTCCCTCCTTGACATATCGGCTAAATATACCTCTTTTTATCATTTTATTTTGCCCAATTTCTCATATTATTTCACCTTGCTATTTTCCCTTCTTTCTTCATTTGTATAAGTGACTCTCTTCTTTTCTTGCTTGTTTTTATAATATGTGTGTATATATATATATATATATATATATTATATATATATATATATATATAATATATATATATATAAACACACACACACACATATATGCACACACACACTCACACACACACACACACACACACACACACATATATATATATATATATATATATATATATATATATATATATATATTTCTTTTTTTTATTTCACTTTTGTTTCAATTGGTTCTTGAGTCACTTTACTTTTGTTGTTTCTCTCTCTTTGTTCTTTCAACCCCACTTTCCAGAGCATTCCTCATAATAGCCACCCTCAAATCATGGCTTTGCCATGAATCAAGTACACAATACCCAAATTTGGGTCAGAGCCATGAAACAGTTCTTTATTGCATTAGACACCCTCAACTTGTTCTTTTGGCATAAGCTGAGGAGCACATGTACAAGGAGAGACCAGAGCCAACACATTATTCCCAGAAAAGATCACTTGGCGTGAAAAAAAAGGTCTAGTTTAAGCTCAAATCATTTTGATCAAAGAGGGATTAACTTCATTCATTTTTTTATTTAGGCTAAAAATTTGCTATATTGAACAAGGGCCTATGATTCTTTCCTAATTGTCTATTACAACTTACTTTTAGCAGGACTAACTAGACAAGCTCAGTACAAATAGTGGACTATTCAAATCTTCCTCATTCTAACTTGACATCTCATAACTGTACCAGACTGTTAGACACCTAGTTCGAATTTTAGACTTAAGGTCATGCAGTGATGCATTGATACGCTCAAACTTACTTCTCAAATAAGAAGTAAAAAGGCCGTGTCATATAAATAACCCAACTAATGAGGTTGAGATCGTTCCCACGAGGAAAATAGTTTAGACGTAACTTCAATCTATTATTATTACTGTTCAGTCAATTACTTCCTTGGAAAGCAAAAATTATAAAAGGGGGGTTTTCTATTTCTAAATAAATGAAAATAACTAGCGAAATTAAAGGAGACAACTAACAGCTTCGAATGTTGAAGTTTAATCAATTAATCAAAGTAACTAGGGTTTACATGTTCCCCACAGGTTTATAACTTGATTATTCTAACTATAACAATTCTTTCCTAGTATCTTGAATGCAAAGTGATAAGTTATGTATTTCTAAATCCTTGGTCCTTCATCTAGAAAATTTCACTCCGCACCTTGGGCCGACTATTTGTGTTGCTATGCTAACCCTTACCTTTACCTCATATTAAGCGTTGTATTCGATATTTGACTAAGTTATTACCTCGTACCAACTGCACTAGACTATTAGATAGTATACACTAAATCTATGTTGATAATTCTTTTCCTATTATCTACCTCCTTGGTCCGGCAAGTAGCATTAAGGCGAGTTCTAACCTTGTCCATCCCTTAAAAAGATCTTCTACGCAAAAGAATTATCAATACATGCAAGACACTATTCTAGAATTGTTATTTTAGTTAGGTTTTACCTCATTATTTGCCTATGGTTCCCACAACCCTAGTTATGGAGTTTAGTTACCCGTAGTCATAATCACAATATTGAAATATATGGTATAAGAATGCATGTACTTACTTCAATGAGAAAATGTAAAATCCAAAAGTTCGCTTGATTAATTAACCAAAATCACCAAAAATCAATTACAATAATCTCAAAATAATCAAGACTCTCACAAAAGGTCTAAAAAATAATCAAGAGTCGAACAATGATGAAGAGTCTAACAATGACCGAGGGTCTAACCTAAAAAATGAGGTTTTCCGAACTATTTATAAAAAATAAAAACCTAATTAAATAAGGACTCTATTAGCTGGAAATCTGTCAAAACGCGGCTGGGTCGATGGACCTAGCGACAGATCGTCATGGTCACGATGGACCGTAATGGACTCCGTCGTCCCATACTTGTGCAATTTTTCTGCGGCTCTCTCCATTACCCTCGACGGTAGATATGACGGATCGTCACAGGCACAACGGTCCGTCGAGGGTCTCCATTCTAAAACACTTAAAATCTTGGAATTTGGGTAGTGAGACTATTTCTCTTAACTTCATGACGAACCAGCAGGACAGACCATCATGGATACGACGGTCCGTCACGCACTCCGTAACCCCATACTTGGTCAAACTTCCCCATCTTCCTTCAGCAGTTGTACTAGGATGCCACATACGGACCGTCACGGGCACGACGAACCGTCACAAGCTCCGTAGGTGGTACTTTTCTGTATTTCTCTCTCAAAAATCTCTGCATTCCTCTTTTAGACAGATTTCCTGCAAATAAAAAGAAACTTACAGAAAAAATTAGCACAAAAAGTCTTTTGGACACACTAAACTTAAGGAAAAAGTATTAATAATACCGTGAAACTACAGTATATCAACACCCTCAACTTAAATTTGTTGTTTGTCCTCAAGCAACGCACAATGACTCAATACAAAATCTTTGTACAATAGTATCCAGTTTTATCTTTCGCAATCATTTGTCTATCAATCCCAATCAATCTCATAATACTAATGCATTCTATCACTCATACTCTCAAACTTGCTTCTCAAATAAGAAGTAAAGCGGTCGTGTTAAGTAAATATTTCAACTAGTGAGGTTGGGATCGTTCCCACAAGGTAAATAGTTTAGACCTAACTAACATATTATTACTATTGTTCGGTCAATTACTTCCTTGGAAAGAAAAAATAATAAAAGGGGGATTTCTATTTCTAAATAAATGAAAATAACTAACAAAATTGAAAGAGACACTTAACAGCTTTTAATGTTGGAGTTTAATCAATTAATCAAAGTAACTAGGGTTTACGTGTTCCCCACAGGTTCATAACTTGATAATTCTAACTATAACAATTCTTTCCTAGTATCTTGCATGCAAAGTGATAAGTTATGTATTTCTAAATCCTTGGTCCGGCATCTAGAAAATCTCACTTCGCACCTTGGTCTGGCTACGTGTGTTGCTATCGTAACCCTTGTCTTTACCTCATATTAAGAATCCTATTCGATATTTGACTAAGTTATTACCTCGTACCAATCAGTACTAGCCTATTAGATAGTATACACTAAATCTGTGTTGATAATTTTTTCCTATTATTTACCTCCTTGGTACGGCAAGTAGAATTAAGGCAAGTTCTAACGTTGGCCATCCATTAAAAAGACTTCTAAGCGAAAGAATTATTAATACATGCACGAGCTATTCTAAAATTGTTATTTTAGTTAGGTTTTACCTCATTATTTGCCTATGGTTCCCACAACCCTAGTTATGGAGTTTAGTTACCCATAGTCATAATCACAATATTCAAATATATTATATAAGAATTCATGTACTTACTTCAATGAGAAAGAGTAAAATCCGAAAGTTTGCTTGATTAATCACCAAAAATCACCAATAATCACTTGCAAGAATCTCAAAGTAATGAAGAATTTCACAAAAAGTCTAATGATAACCAAAAGTCTAACAATATAGTGTCTAGTAATAAGGTATCTAACGATACGGAGTCTAACAATACAGAGTCTAACCTCAAAAACGAGATTTTTCAAACTATTTATAGAAAAAAAACCCTAATTAAACAAGGACTCCATTTGCTGAAAATCTGTCAAAATGCGGCTGGGTCGACGGACCTCGCGATTGGTCGTCGTGGTCATGACGGACCGTCATGGACTCCGTCGTCCTATACTTGTGCATTTTCTTCTGCTGCTCTCTTCATTACCCTCGACGGCAAGTATGACGGACCGTCATAGGCACAACGGTCCATCGAGGGTCTTCGTTTCAAAACACTTAAACTCTTGGAATATGGGTACTGGGACTACTTCTCGGAACTTCATGACGAACCCGCAGGACGGACCGTCATAGACACGACGGACCTTCGTGGACTTCGTAACCTCACACTTGGTAAGACTTCCCCATCTACGGACCGTCAGAAGCACGACGGACCATCACCAGCTCCGTAGGTTGTCACTTCTGCATTTCTTCGCTTAAAATCTCAATATTCATCTTTCGACAGATTTCCTGCAAAATAAAGAGAATCTTATATAAAAATTAGCACAAAAAGGATTTTGGACACACTAAACTTAAGGAAAAAGTATTAATAATACCGTGAAACCACGGTATATCAACACCCTCAACTTAAATTCGTTGTTTTTCCTCAAGCGACGCAGTATGACTCAATAAAAAATCTTTGTACAATAGTATCCATGTTTTATCCTTTGCAATCATTTGGCTATCAATCCCGATTAATCTCATCATATCTATGCATGCTATCACTATTAGGCTTGAATTATGTGGGATCTGAACATGACACAGACTCACCATGCACTAACACCTATCATCTTCAATTTCTCACCGAGATGCTAATATTTCCGGTATTGAAACTAGTGTCCTCAGTTTGAATCAAAATCCTCATTTTTCATACAATGATTTCAGTTTGAATATAAGGATTACTTTTCAACACTCTCTCTCAGAACAAAGTCACACTCATTCATACCTATTTCCATAAGCTTGCCCTTATTTTCACAGCCTTAAGTTCACTATACAACCCTTAGGATCACGATAGGACTTACTTAGCTTGTAACATAGGATCAGGTTCAGGTTGGGTATAGTTAGGTATACTTTACCGACTTTTTTCCCTTCTTTACATATCAGCTAAACCTACCACTTTCTATGATTTTATCTCGCCCAGTTTTTCATATTCTTTCACCTTGGTATTTTCTCTTCTTTCTTCATTTATGTAAGGGACTTTCTTCTTTTCTTACTTGTATTTCTTGTATATTTTTCTTTTTCTTTAGTTTTCTTTCAACTAATTCTTGAGTCACTTTACTTTTGTTCTTTCTCTCTCTTTGTTCTTTCAACCCCACTTTCCAGAGCATTCCTCATAATAGCCACCCTTAACTCATGGCTTTGCCATGAGTCAAGGTACACAATACCCAAAGTTGGGTCAGGGCCATAACGAAGGTTTTTTACTGCATTAGCCACCCTCAACCTATGCTTTTGGCATAAGCTGAGGTGCACATGTCCAAGGAGGGACCAGGGCCAACACATTATTCCTAGAAAAGATAAGTTGGGGTGAAAAAGAAAGGTCTAATTTAAGCTCAAATCATTTGGATCAAAGAAGGATTCATTTCATTTAGTTTTCTTTTATTTAGGCTAAAAATGGGCTACATTGAATAAGGGCCTATGATCCTTTCCTAATTGTCTATTACAACTTACTTTTAGTAGGACTAACCAGGCAAGTTCTATCTCAGTACAAATAGTGGACTATTCAAATCTTCCTCACACTCACTTGACATCTCATCACTATACCAGATTATCAGACACCTAGTTCCAATTTTAGACTTAGGGTAATGCAATGGTGTACCTCTATGTCATGCTTAGAGCCACACATTTATCAGTTACTATGCCTAGTCGTGCATATTTTCCAATTTTTCAGGATATCATTTTAGCCATCATGCTCCAGAATTAAACTATGTACAAAAGAAATAGATATGCCGGTTCAACAGAAAAAGTAATCAGTCTTTTGGGGAAAAAGAACAAAGGCAAGAAAACCCCAAAAGAGGATAGTGAATTGGGCTACTCAGACTTCACCCTAACACCCACTTTCTATTTACCCCACACCCAACAAAAAAACATGCAATTGTCCCCAATGCATAAAAATTTAAATACTAGAGTGGTAGGTGAAGCAAACCTGTGGCGCAAAGCGCAGTCGATCAGCAAGCTAGTAGGTCCGGTTCCCTGGAACCCACGACCTCTGCAATCTGACCCCCTCAGTGGCATCCTCAGCAACAACCGCACTATTAGCAATGCCTACCGCTATCTCCATAGTTGGGAGCTAGACGCCCCAGCCGCTAAGTCTCCTGCTCTCATCTAGTGCGCCTCCTCCTCAGCAAGTGAGGCTATCATCGCAGCCTCCATATCACGGCGCTCCTTCTTCTGTGCTCGCGCCTCGTCCTCTGCTCGACCCCTACGCCTCTTAGCATGCTCTCGAGGGGGAGGTGGTGGAATCTATGAGGTGGCGAATAGGGCCGCCAACACTGTGTCTTCACCAGGCTCGACAGAAGGGGCCTCAGACTTAGGCACCCTAGCCTCTAATATCGTGTCAATATCTACGCGAATACTGTCGACCGCAACCTGGAGAGTTGACACATCCGCCGGAGGGGCTGTCCGGGCTAGCACCCGCAACTCAAAAGCGTCCAAGCACTGGTGAGCCTCGGCAATCTTTTGCTCTGTATACTGGACCATTTTCCTCTCCAAGCGCTCTTCTTCCTCGTTAATAGACCTCTGCATCCACGGTTGGATATGATGCAGAAGTGTAGCCATTTGCGCCTCTAATTTTTGGACCCTAGCAAGAGGAACCAGCGCGGGTAGAGGGGCTGTGCGAGAGGAGCTCAGTGCAGTTCTACTACCCGAGATAGACTCGACAGGGGTAGTTTTAGTGGAAGCCGCCTGTGTAGCTGTGCGGGACTGGGCTACTGTATCAGCAATATCTTCAGAAAGTGGGGGCAGCTCTGGATGGGGCCCTCTGCGTGGAGCCAACTCATTGGCCTAATCTGTGATGAGGCCGACATCAACAGTGCCCATAGGGGTCTTGGCTGATCAACGTGCCATATAGGCACACCTGCGGACCTGCATAGAGAAAAGATCATGCACGGGAAAGGGTAAGTAGTTGTGACCTTAAAAGCCCTCTCGTGCATGACTGCCTGTAGAAGCCATGCAAAATCCACCTCGAACCCGGCTATCATCGGCGCCATCAATACTGCTCGATCCCATGTAACGATATTATCAGCGGATGTGGGAGAAAGGGAGTGGCGGACAATCAACCACAAGAACTTCGCAGTGAAAGTTAGGTTGGCGTTCTTGATGGCCCCCTTTGGCTCGTTCACAAAGGCGACACCATCTCCATCAACTGATAGGTGAAGGGACATCCACCTCTTGGTGGTCTCTCTCAGCGATGGCTCGCGCAGGAACTGGCCATCCTTAACAAGCTCCATCGTTAGTCAAACTCCCAGTGAGAGGGGTCTGAGTAGCATCAACACCCTCGCCGTATAGAAACCGGCGGATGGCAGGCAGGGAAATATCGACCTAAATGCCCCGTACTCGGACCTGCAACAGTGGGGCCTGTTTGGCGGGGGCAGCACGCCTATAAATGTCTGATCGGAGAGTCGCTACGTAGGACGCATAGAACTCTCGAACCATTTCTTCACTATAATGGCCCAACAGACTTGCTGTCCACTCCAGGCGATGTCTGGTGAAGAGATTGTGGATCTCAGGAATCGTGGGGAGACTCACTGTAAGGACCCGCCGCTCAAATGTGAGTGTTCAAGTCATAACTCCTTTGTCAGTCAGAAACTTGGCGTCGGAGTAGACTTGAAATTGCCCGTCGACACACCACCGGTTGGGCTGGTCAGTAGCCGGGGTTAGGGCCTGAGCTGGTGAACCTGATGTGGATTCTGAACTGTCAGCCTCATCAGAGGAGGCCGATGCTGCAGCGGTGGCAGGTGCGGGAACCTTAGCAGAGCCGGAGGCTTTCTCCGACCACAAAACTCCTAAGGATCCAGACACTCCTTGTTCGTTTGTGGCTGACCCAGAAGGTGTGCTGGTCAGTGTGCGCTCCTCATCATACTTGGAGGCAGTGACTACGCCGGACGCCACCTTTTTGGGTGTGGCTCTGGTGGCACGTGAAGCACGGGAAGGGGTGGAAGTGCCTGGGGGCACGTACTCGGGGTCACGTTCATCATCAGAGCCAATGACCATGCGGGCAGACGGAGCGATAGACTTCTATCTCCTGCGTGCATAGAGTCGATCTTGTTTGTGTTCCATAGTAGATAGTACCTGTAAAGGATCAATATTAGTACGAGTAGTGGCAAACAAGGCAAGCAAAACCACACAAAAAAATTAAAATAAAATGACATTTCTATAGTAATAGTGACACACGACGGGCCTGGTGACGTCTCGTCGTGACTATGATGGACTGTCATGGGGTCCGTCTTGTCTTACTTAGACTATGTATATATGGAGAACCCTGAAGGAGAGTCTCTGACAAGTATGACGGTATGTACAGGACGGACCGTCACAGGTACGACGGTCCGTCGTAGGTGTCCGTCACAGGACACTTAGAAAAAATATGGAGGCCCTTCGGTAAGGGGTCTCTTACCGGCATAAAGCTCATGCAGGTTGGTCCGTCGTGGGTACGACGTTCTGTCATCGGGGTCTAGTTCTGTAGATCAGTGACAGAACTGGGGGTACCCCATTCATCCCCCATGACCCAAATCGAATTTGTAGTGTTTTGGACCTACATTTGTCTAACCCAAATACCTAGTAAACTAGAAATGCAAAAGCATCTATGTCTAGGGTTGTAAACATGACAATTTCAAATATTTTTAACCTAGGTTATACAGAATTTATATAAAAGAAATGAACATATCAATAAGAACTACGCTAAAACTAATTGATAAACAAAAATGCAAGATAAATGAGTAGAAATTAGAGACACATACCTTAGAATTGGAGAAAAACAAGATGGAAAAAGTACTTGGTGACTAAGAAGACACTCACAGCAGCAACTCCGACTAGTAAATGGTAATGATTAGGGCTTTGGAGGATTTTGGGGGAACAATGATCGGTTGATAAAGGGAGAGAGTTTGGAAGTTGAAAAGGGAGGGAAATAGGAGGAATACTGAGGGAATGGGGGTGAAATGAGGGGTTGGGGAGTTTAAACGATAACATTTTGTAAAAAACTCCAGCCGGGTCGGGTCGGGTACGCCTCATTAATGACGCGACGATTGCCCGACGACGGTCCGTGTCAGTTGTGATGATCCGTCGTTGGTTCCGTTGTGTGTGCCCTAGCTTGAAGATAACAGAAAGACGTACCTGGCACGACAGATTCATGCCACGGTCCGTCACAGGCGCAATGCTCCGTCGCTGTATCCGTCAGTGACTGCTGCAGAGTAATTTTCTGCAGAATTTCCTGGTGATGTGCCTGCAAATTTAAAACCCATTAGTAGAAAAATGCTACCATTACTAAAAGTAAAAACTATAAGTATTGGGTTGCCTCCCAACAAACGCCTGATTTAACGTCGCGGCACGACTGAGGATACTTGATTACTCAGCCTTCATCAAGATGGTATGCCTCTATCACTTCATTCACCGATTCAGCATGCCCAAAATAGGGTTTTATTCGTTCTCTATTCACCTTAAACCGCATTCCCTCCTTGGCTTTTGGCTGTACTTCTCCATGAGGGAATACTTGGGTAATCAAGTAAGGGCCAGTTTGTTTGGACTTGAGCTTGCCCGGAAGACAAGGAACCCCAGAACTGTCTACAAGCACCAAATTCCACACCATAAACTCTTGTTTTGCACTTTTTTATTCATTCTGCTTCTTCATCTTTTTTTTGTGGGATATGGCGGATACCGATTGGAGCTCACCACTCTGCCTCATAGTCCTACAACCGTTGAAGGTCGCTTCTTCATTGTTCAACCAAAATTTCATCTGCCTCTTTTCCATATCAACTAAGACTCTACCTGTAGCAAGGAATGGCCTCCCAAGAATAATAGGCACTTCAAAATCGACTTCACAATCAAGAATAACAAAATCTGCCGGAAATATGAATGACTCCACGTTTACTAGCTCATCATGGAGTATCCGTATAGGCCTTTTTGTTGTTCGTTTAGCCATCAGTAGCCGCATCGCAATGGGTTTTGGGTCACCCAAACCCAACTTCTTGTAAATCGAGAGGGGCATGAGATTTATGCTTGCCCCTAGATCACATAATGCTTTCGCAAAATGTAATGACCCGACTGTACAAGGAATAATGAAAGCACCCGGATCTTCTTTCTTTTGCACGAGAGATCTTGTAGCAATAGCACTACAATGCTGCAGTCTATCATCATTCTCGAAAGTGACCGATCTTTTCTTTGTAACCAAATCTTTCATAAACATGGCATAACCGGGCATTTGTTCAAGAGCTTATACCAAAGGGACATTGATAGAAAGCTGCTTCAGCATTGTTATAAAACGCCGATATTTACCATCCTCAGTCTTTTTCACTAATGTCTGAGGGAAGGGTGGTGGTGGTCTAGGCATGGGAATTCGCTTCACAGGGACTTCTGCATCTTTTCCAGTGCTCTTTTCTGCTTCACCACTACCCTTTACCACCTTATCATCATTCTTTATCACCTTTTCCTCATTAGACGGCATAGGTGGGTCAATGGTTTGCATACCACCCTGAGTAGTAATTACCATACAGTGCGCATAATTTTTTGGATTTTTGACAGTGTTGCTAGGAAGAGTGCCCGGTTGCCGTGTGTTCACTATCGCAGATAATTGGGCCATTTGCAACTCGATCTGCTTAATCGATATAGCATGTGTATCAACTTTTTGCCCAATACTTGCTAAATCGCACCTTAAATCTTTAATGTGCTCATCATTAGCATCGAACCTCCTCATCATTTTGTGCAACATATCCTCAACTCGCGCCATACTATCTCCACTATCCCTAGGAGTAACTTCACGATTTTGAGGAGGGACATAGGGCCCATTCCTATCATTTCTTTTAGCATAGCTTCCCCTGTTGAAGTTATTGTCGCGGTTGTAGTTTCGATCTAAGACATAATGACCCTCACGTTTGTAGTTACCATAGATCCGACCTTGGTTCCCTTGACCTTGGCGCTAATTATCATGATTTGAGCCTTGGGCGCTCGATCAAAAAAACCCCTATTTTCTTATTTACTGCATAAGAATCCTCCTCATAATAACACTTATCATTTTGTGGCGGTGGTTTTGACAAGTAGTTGACTGCATTTATCTTTTCTGCACCCCAGTGACATGTTTTAGTACCAACCCAAGCTCAGTTCTCATCTGAGCCATTTCTTCATGAATCTCATCTGTGGCTGGGTTGTGAGTGGACTGCACTGCGAAGGTGTTTCTCCCGGTATCTGACTTCCTAGTAATCAAAGATTTATTATTCAGGGAGATTTTCTCTAACTTTTCAGCAATCTCAGCATAAGGACACTCCCTATAAGATCCACCTGCTATAGTGTCCAACACCGCTTTATTATTACCATCCTGTCCCCGATAGAAGTATTTCTTCAGTGACTCATCATCTATACGGTGATTTGGGACACTTCTCAAGAACGAGTTGAATTTATCCCAAGAACTACTAACTGACTTTCCTGGTAGTGCCACAATGTTTTTCACTCTGTCTTTGTGGTTTATTTTCTTGGAGACCGGATAGTAGCGTGCTAAGAAGACATCCCTTAGGTTGTTCCAAGTGAAAATTGAGTGATAAGGGAGCTCAGTGAACCATATAGCAGCCTCTCCTGTCAGTGAGAGAGGAAACACTCTGAGCCCTATTACATCTAAGTCAAAGTCAGGCCTCCCTACACAGCTTTTACACACTGCCCTTACCTTAGCTATATGGGCATGTGGATCCTCAGAAGGTAGACTTGAAAAGAAATCTCTGGCAGTGAGCATTTCCATCAGGCTACTAGTTACCAAAAAGGTGTGGCCTGTGGGAAGAGGAGGCAAGACAAGTGTCCCATCTGAGTCTGCTAAATTATCATAGCCTCTGTAGTATGCTTGGGGCCGTGGAACGGGATTTTTCCCCTCTGTTGGTGTTCACCCGGAGCATCGGGTAACAACTGACCATGAACATCCACCTGAGCTGGGATGTTCTGGTTTGGATCATCATTATTTATTCCCAAGTTTCGATTCATATTGCATAGTGTACACTCTAATTTGTGATCGTAGGGAAACAAGGGTTCTCTTCCTCTCTGTGTATTTGACATACAAGGAGGATAGCTCTGAAAAAAATCAAAAATAATAAAACAAAGTAAAATCAAGAAAATATCAACTAAATTATCGTAATAAGTTCAAGTTAATCTAAAAGCTATAATCCCCGGCAGCTGCGCCAAAATTTGATACGCTCAAACTTACTTCTCAAATAAGAAGTAAAGCGGTCGTGTCAAGTAAATAACCCAACTAGTGAGGTTGGGATCGTTCCCACGAGGAAAATAGTTTAGACTTAACTTTAACCTATTATTTCTATTGTTCGGTCAATTATTTCCTTGGAAAGAAAAAACAATAAAAGGGGGGTTTCTATTTCTAAATAAATGAAAATAACTAACGAAATTGAAAGAGACACTTAACAGCTTTGAATGTTGGAGTTTAATCAATTAATCAAAGTAACTAGGGATTACGTGTTTCCCACGGGTTCATAACTTGATAACTCTAACTACAACAATTCTTTCCTAGCATCTTGCATGCAAAGTGATAAGTTATGTATTTCTAAATTCTTAGTACAACATCTAGAAAATCTCACTCCGCACATTGGTCCGGCTACGTGTGTTGCTATCCTAACCCTTATCTTTACCTCATATTAAGCATCGTATTCGATATTTTACTAAGTTATTACCTTATACCAATCAATACTAGCCTATTAGATAGTATACACTAAATCTATGTTGATAATTCTTTTCCTATTATCTACCTCCTTTGTCCGGCAAGTAGCATTAAGGCGAGTTCTAACGTTGGCCATCCGTTAAAAAGACTTATAAGCGAAAGAATTATTAATACATGCAAGACACTATTCTAGAATTGTTATTTTAGTTAGGTTTTACCTCATTATTTGCCTATGGTTCACACAACCCTTGTTATGGAGTTTAGTTACCCATAGTCATAATCACAATATTCAAATATATTATATAAGAATTCATGTACTTACTTCAATGAGAAAGAGTAAAATTCAAAAGTTTGCTTGATTAATCACCAAAAATTACCAATAATCACTTGCAAGAATCTCAAAGTAATCAAGAATCTCACAAAAAGACTAATGATAATCAAAAGTCTAACAATACAGTGTCTAGTAATAAGGTCTCTAACAATATGGAGTCTAACAATACGGAGTCTAACCTCAAAAACGAGGTTTTTCGAACTATTTATAGAAAAAAAACTAATTAAAAAAAGACTCTATTTGCTGGAAATCTGTCAAAACACGGCTGGGTCGACGGACCTCGCGACGGATCGTCGTGGTCACGACGGACCTTCATGGACTTCGTCGTCCTATACTTGTGCAATTTCGTCTGCTGCTCTCTTCATTATCCTCGATGGCAAGTATGACGGACCGTCATAGGCACAACGGTCTGTCGAGGGTCTTCGTTTCATAACACTTAAACTCTTGGAATATGGGTACTGGGACTACTTCTCTGAACTTCATGACGAACCTGCAGGACGGACCGTCATGGACTCCGTAACCCCACACTTGGTAAGACTTCCCCAACTTCCTTCAGCAGCTGCACTACGCTGCCACCTACGGACCGTCACAAGCACGACGGACCGTCACCAGCTCCGTAGGTGGTCTCTTCTGCATTTCTTCTCTCAAAATCTCCGCATTCATCTTTGGACAGATTTACTGCAAATAAAGAGAAACTTATATAAAAATTAGCACAAAAAGGCTTTTGGACACACTAAACTTAAGGAAAAAGAATTAATAATACCGTGAAACCACGGTATATCAATCACTATTAGGATTGAATTATGTGGAATCAGACCATGACACAGACTCACCATGCACTAACACATATCCTCTTCAATTTCTCACCGAGGTGCTAATATTTCCAGTATTGCAACTAGTGTCCTTACTTCAAAACTAATTCCTCATTTTTCACACAATGATTCCAGTTTGAGTATAAGGATTACTTTTCAACACTGAATCTCAGAACAAATTCACACTCATTCATACATATTTCCATAAGCTTGCCCTTGTATTCACTACTTTAAGTTCGCTATGCAACTCTTAGGATCACGATAGTACTTTCTTAGCTTGTAACATAGGATCAGGGTCAAGTAGGGTATATTTAGGTATACATTAGTGACTTTTTCCCCTCCTTGACATATCGGCTAAACATAGCATTTTCTATCATTTTTTTTCCAAGTTTCTCATATTCTTTCACCTTGCTGTTTTCCCTTTTTGCTTCATTTGTGTAAAGGACTCTCTTGTTTTCTTGCTTGTATTTCTTGTATATTTTTTTCTTTACTTTTCTTTCAACTAATTCTTGAGTCACTTTACTTTTGTTCTTTCTCTCTCTTTGTTCTTTCAACCCCACTTTCCAGAGCATTCCTAAAAATAGCCACCCTCAACTCATGGCTTTGCCATGAGTCAAAGTACACAACACCCAAAGTTGGGTGAGAGCCATAAAAAGAGTTGTTTACTACATTAGCCACCCTCAACTTATGCTTTTGGCATAAGCTGAGGTGCACACGTCCAAGGAGGGACCAGGGCCAACAAACTATTCTCAAAAAAGATCAGTTAGGATGAAAAAGAAAGGTCTAGTTTAAGCTCAAATCATTTGGATCAAAGAAGGATAAATTTCATTTGATTTTCTTTTATTTATGCTAAAAATGGGCTATATTAAATAAGGGCCTATGATCCTTTCCTAATTGTCTATTACAACTTACTTTTAGTAGGACTAAAATGGCAATCAGCTCAGTACAAAAAGTGGACTATCCAAATCTTCCTCACATTCACTTAACATCTCATTACTCTACCAGATTATCAGACACCTAGTTCGAATTTTAGACTTAAGGTCATGTAGTGGTGTACCTCTATGTCATGCTTAGAGCCACACTTTTATCAATTACTATGCCTAGTCATGCATCATTTTCCATTTTATCAGGATATCATTTAGCCATCATGCTTCAGAGTTAAACTATGTACACAAGATATAGACATGCCGGTTCAACAGAAAAAGTAATCAGTCTCTTGGGGAAAAAGAACACAGGCAAGAAAACCCCAAAAGAGGATAGTGAATTGGGAAACTTAGACTTCACCCTAGCACTCTCTTTCCATTTACCCCACCCCCAACAAAAAGACATGCAATTGTCCCAATGCATAGAAAAATTTGAAATACAAGAATGGTACGTGAAGTAAACCTGGGCCGCAAAGCGCCGACAATTAGCACGGACTGTTGTGATTATGACGGTCCGTCGTCGATGTCCGTTGTGGGACACTTTAAAAAAATGGAGATCCTTAGGAGAGGGGTCTCTGACCGTCATGACGGTTATGCAGGATGGACCGTCGAGAGTATGACGATCCGTCATAGATGTCCGTTGGAGGACACTTGGAAAACGTGAGAGACCTTAGGAATATGGTCTATGACAACTAGAACGGTTGTGTAAGACGAACCAGCGTGGGAACGACGGTCCGTTGCATGTGTCCGTTGGTGACTATTGCAGAGTGATTTTTTGCAAAATTTCCTGGTGATGTGCCTGCAAATTTAAAACCCATTAGTAGAAAATGATACAATTGCTAGAAAAAAAAATATAAGTATTGGGTTGCCTCGCAACAAGCACCTGATTTAACGTCGCGGCATGAGTGAGGACACTTGATTACTAAACCTTCATCAAGATGCTATTCCTCTATCAATTCATTCACCGATGCAGTATGCCCTCCCTCCTTGGTTTATAACTCAACTGCTCCATGAGGGAATACTTGAGTAATCAAGTCAGGGCCAGTCCGTTTGGAATTGAGCTTCACCGGAAGCCAATGCAACCTTGAACTGTCTAAAAGCACCAAATCCCCAACCATAAACTCTTGTTTTTCACTTTTTTGTTCATTCTCCTTCATCATCTTTTCTTTGTGGGATATGGCGGATACCGATTGGAGCTCAACACTCGGCCTCATGGAACTACCAATGTTGAAGGTTGCTTCGTCATTGTTCAACAGAAGTTTTATCTGCCCCTTTTCCATATCAACTAAGGCTCTACCTGTAGCAAGGAATGGCCTCCCAAGAATAATAGGCACTTCAAAATCGACTTCACAATCAAGAATAACAAAATCTGCCGGAAATATGAACAACTCCACTTTTACTAGCACATCGTGGAGTATCCCTATAGTCCTTTTCACTGTTCGATCAGCCATCAGTAGCCGCATCGCAGTGGGTTTTGGGTCACCCGAACCCAAATTATTGTAAATCGAGAAGGGCATGAGATTTAAGCTTTCCCACAGATCACATAATGCTTTCGCAAAATGTAATGACCTGACTGTACAAGGAATAGTGAATGCACCCGGATCTTATTTATTTTGTACAAAGATTTTGTAGTAATAGCACTACAATGCTGCATTCTATCATCATCCTCGAAAGTGACTGATCTTTTCTTCGTAACCAGATCTTTCATAAACATGGCATAACCGGGATTTGTCCTAGAGTTTCACCAAAGGGACATTAATAAAAAGCTGTTTCAGCATTGTTATAAAACGCCGATATTTACCATCCTCGATCTTTTTCACTAATCTCTGAGGGAAGGGTGGTGGTGGTCTACGCATGAGAATTACCTTCATAGGGACTTCTGCATCATTTCCAGTGCTCTCTTCCGCTTCACCACTACCCTTTACCACCTTATCGTCATCCTTTCTCACCTTTTCCTCATTAGACGGCTTAGGTGGGTCAATGGTTTGCTTACCACCCAGAGTAGTGATTGTCATAAAGTGTGAATTATTTTTCGGATTTTGGATAGTGATGCTAGGAAGAGTGACCGGTTGCCGTGTGGCACAGTCATAGATAATTGGGCCATTTGCAACTCGGTCTGCTTAATCGATATTGCATGTATATCGACTTTTGGGCCAATACGTGCTAAATCACACCTTAAATCTTTAATGTGCTTATCACTAGCATTGAACCTCCTCATCATTTTGTGCAACATATCCTCAACTCGGGCCATACTATCTCCACCATCCCTAGGAGTAACTTCACAATTTTGAGGAGGGACGTAGGGCCCATTCTTATAATTTCTATTACCGTAGTTACCCCTGTTGAACTTGTTGTCGCGGTTGTAGTTTCCATCTCGAACATAATGACCCTCACAGTTATAGTAACCATAGACCCGACCTTGGTTTCCTTGACCTTGCCGCCAATTATCCTGATTTGAGCCTTGGGCACTCGGTCAGAAACCCCCATTCTGCTCGTTTACTGCATAGGAATCCTCCTTATAATAGCATGCATCAATAGGTGGTGGTGGTTGAGACAAATAATTAACTGCCTTTATCTTTTTTGAACCCCAGTGATATGTTTTAGTACCAACCCAAGCTGAGTTCTCATCTGAGCCATTTCTTCACGAATCTCATCTGTGGTTGGGTTGTGAGTGGACTGCACTGCGAAGGTATTTCTCCCGGTATCTGACTTCCTATTACTCCAAGGATTAATATTCAGGGAGATTTTCTCTAATTTTTCAGCAATCTCAGCATAAGGACACTCCATATAAGATCCACCAGCTATAGTGTCCAACACCGCATTATTATTATCATCCTGTCCCCGATAGAAGTATTCCTTCAGTGACTCATCATCTATGCGGTGATTTGGGAAACTTCTCAAGAACGAGGTGAATTTATCCCAAGAACTACTAACTGACTCTCATGGTAGTGCCACTAAGTTGTTCACTCTGTCTTTGTGGTTTAGTTTCTTGGAGACCGGATAGTAGCGTGCTAAGAAAACAGCCCTTAGTTGGTTTTAAGTGAAAATTGAGTTGTAAGGGAGCTCAGTGAACCATATAGCAGCCTCTCCTGTCAATGAGAGGGGAAACACTCTGAGCCCTATTACTTCCAAATCCAAGTAAGGCCTCCCTACACAGCTTTTACACACTGCCCTAACCTTAGCTATATGGGCATGTGGATCCTCAGAAGGTAGCCCTGAAAACAAACCTTTGGCAGTGAGCATTTGCATCAGGCTACTAGTTACCACAAAGGTGTGGCCTGGTGATAGTGGGGAAAGACAAGTGGCCCATCGGAGTCTGCTATGTTGTCATAGCCTCTGTAGTATGCTTGGGGACGTGGAGCGGGATTTTTCCCCTCTATTGGTGTTCACCTAGAGCATCAGGTAACAACTGACCATGAACATCAACCGGTGCTGGGATGTTCTGGTTTAGATCATCATCATTAATTCCCATGTTTTGATTTATGTTGCATAGTGTACGCTCTAATCCGTGATCGTAGGGAAACAAGGTCTCTTCCTCTCCGTGTATTTGGCATACAAGGAGGGTGGTTCTGCACGAATCAAAAACTATAAAACAAAGTAAAATCAAGAAATTATCAAGTAAGCTTTAGTAATAAGTTTAAGTTAATCTAAAAGATACTTTCCCCGGCAACGACGCCAAAATTTGATACGCTCAAACTTATTTCTCAAATAAGAAGTAAAGCGGTCGTTCAAGTAAATAACCCAACTATGAGGTTGAGATCGTTCCTACGAGGAAAATAGTTTAGACTTAAATTCAATCTATTATTATTATTGTTCAGTCAATTACTTCCTTGGAAAGCAAAAATAATAAAAGGGGGGTTTTCTATTTTTAAATAAATGATAATAACTAGCAAAATTAAAGGAGACAACTAACAGCTTCGAATGTCGGAGTTTAATCAATAAGTCAAACTAACTAGGGTTTACATGTTCCCCAAATGTTCATAACTTGATAATTCTAACTATAACAATTCTTTCCTAGTATCTTGCTTGCAAAGTGATAAGTTATGTATTTCTAAATCCTTGGTCCGGCATCTAGAAAATTTCACTCCGCACCTTGGTCCGGCTACGTGTGTTGCTATACTAACCCTTATCTTTACCTCATATTAAGTATCATATTCGATATTTGACTAAGTTTTTACCTCGTACCAATCAATACTAGCCTATGGATAGTATACACTAAACCTATGTTGATAATTCTTTTCCTATTACCTACCTTCTTTGTCCAACAAGTAGCATTAAGGCAGTTCTAAAGTTGGTCATCCGTTAAAAAGACATCTAAGCGAAATAATTATCAATACATGCAAGACACTATTCTAGAATTGTTATTTTAGTTAGGTTTTACCTCATTATTTGCCTAGGGTTCCCACAACCCTAGTTATGGACTTTAGTTACCCATAGTCATAATCACAATATTCAAATATATGGTATAAGAATTCATGTACTTACTTCAATGAGAAAGAGTAAAATTCGAAAGTTTGATTGATTAATCAACAAAAATCACCAACAATCAATTCCAAGAATCTCAAAATAATCAAGAATCTCACAAAAGTCTAAAAAATAATCAAGAGTCTAACAATGATCAAGAGTCTAACAATGATCAAGGGTCTAACCTCAAAAATGAGGTTTTTTGAACTATTTATAAAAAATAAAAACCTAATTAAATAAGGACTCTATTAGCTGGAAATCCATCAAAACGCGACTGGGTCGACGGACCTCGCGACGGATCGTCGTGGTCACGACGGACCGTAATAGACTCCCTCATCCCATACTTGTGCAATTTCTTCTGCGGTTCTGTCCATTACCCTCGACGGCAGATATGATGGATCGTCACAGGCACAACGGTCCGTCGAGGGTCTCCGTTCCAAAACACTTAAACACTTGGAATTTGGGTACTGGGACTACTTCTTTGAACTTCATGACGAACCAGCAGGACGGACCATCATGAATACGACGGTCTGTCACGCACTCTGTAACCCCACACTTGGTCAGAATTCCCTATCTTCCTTCAGCAGCTGCACTACGATGCCACCTACATACCGTCTTGGGCACGACGAACCATCACAAGCTCCGTAGGTGGTACTTTTTTGTATTTCTCGCTCAAAAATCTCCGCATTCCTCTTTTAGACAGATTTCCTGTAAATAAAGAAAAACTTACATAAAAATTAGCACAAAAAGGCTTTTGGACACACTTAGCTTAAGGAAAAAGTATTAATAATACCGTGACACCACGATATATCATGTATCTCAATGTCATGCTTAGAGCCACACAGTGATCAATTACTATGCCTAGTCATGCATCATTTTCATTACATCAGGATATCATTTTTGTTTTAGCCATCATGCTTCAGAGTTATACAATGTACACACGATATAGACATGCCGGTTCAACCATAAAAATAATCAGGCTCTTGGGGAAAAAGAACACAGGCACGAAAACCCCAAAAGAGGATCGTGAATTGGGCTACTCAGACTTCACCCGACTACTCACTTTCCATTTACCCCACCCCCAAAAAAAAGATATGCAATTGTCCCCAAGCATAAAAAAACTGAAATACGAGAGTGGTAGGTGAAGCAAACTTGGGTCGTAAAGCACTGACGATCAGCAAGCTGGTGGGTCCGGTTCCCCGGAACCCACTATCTCTGTAGTCTGGACACCCTCAGTAGTGTGCTCATTAGCAACAACACTATCACTAGCGACTCTCGCGGTCTCCACATCTCTAGAACTAGATGCCCCAGCAGCTGACTCTACAGCCTTGATCCGACGCGCCGTGATATGGAGACTGCGAGGAGAGCCTCGCTCTAGCCTCATCCTTCTCTTGACCCTTGCGCCTCTTGGCATGCTCTCAAGGGGGAGGTGGTGGAATATCAGAAGTAGCGAGTAAGGCACCCATCAATGTGTCCTCAGCAGGCTCTGCAGAAAGGGCTTCAGAATCAAGCACCCTAGCCTCTAGGATCATATCAATATCCACTTGCAGACTCTCAACCACAACCTGAAGGATCGACACGTCAATTTGAGGGGCTGGCCGGGCTAGCAACCGCAACTCAAAAGCATCCAAGCGCTGATGAACCTCAGCGATCTTCCGCTCTGTGTGTTGGATCATTTTACGCTCCAAGCGCTCGCCCGCCTCAGCAATAGACCTCTGCATCCAAGGCTAGATGTGATGCAGAAGTGTGTCCATCTGAGTTTCTAGTTTTTGGACCCTAGCAAGCGGGACTAGAATGGGGAACGGGGATGAACGAGAGGAGCTAGGGTCAGTGCCACTACACGGGATAGACTCGACCGGGGTAGTGTCCGTGGTTTCAGAAGCAGCCTGCGTAGCTGTTCGAGCATGTGCTACCGTACCATCAAGATTTTCACCAAGTGGAGGCAATTTTGGATGGGGCCCTCTGCGTGGATCCAACTCATTGACCTCATCCCTGATGAGGCCGATATCAACAGTCCCCAACGAAGTCTTGAGCTGATCAATGTGCCCGAAGGGCAGACCTGTGAACCTGCATAAGGAAAATATCATGCATGGAAACGGGTAAGTAATTGTGACCTTGAAAGCCCTCTCTTGCATGACCGCCTGTAGAAGCCAAACGAAGTCCACCTCAAACCCGACTATCATCACCGCCATCAGAACTGCGCGATCCCATGTGACTATATTATCAGCAGCCATGGGGGAAAGGCATTGGCAGACAATCAACCATAAGAACATAGTTGTGAAGGTCATGTTATCCTTCTTGATGGCTTCCTTCAGCTTCGTTACCCAGTTGGAAATCTCTCCATCAATGGAGAAGTGCAGGGCCATCCACCTCTTGGTGGTCTCTCTCAGCGATGGCTCATGCAAGAATTGGCCATCTTTTAAAATTTGCCACTGGTAGTCGTACTCGTCAGTGAGAGGGGTCCTATTGGCATCAACATCCTCTCCGTATAGATACCGGCGGATGGTGGGCATGGAGATGTCGACCTGTATAGCGCGTACTCGGATGTGCTCAAGTGTGGCCTGTTTGGCGAGGGCAGCCCGCATCTCTATCTGTGATAGGAGAGAAGTCATGTAAGAGGTGTACAACTCTCGGACCAACTCCTCACTATAGTGGCCTAAAGAATGAGCTATCTACTCTAGCCAGTGTCTGGTGAAGAGATTGTGGATCTCTGACTTCCCGTAAGGACCTGCCTCTCCACAGTAAGGGTTCGTGTCATGATTCCTTTATCATTTAGAAACTTGGCGTCTGAATATACTTGGTATTGCCCGTCGACACACCA
The DNA here is from genome assembly GCA_027705065.1 of Solanum peruvianum. Lineage (NCBI taxonomy): Eukaryota > Viridiplantae > Streptophyta > Magnoliopsida > Solanales > Solanaceae > Solanum > Solanum peruvianum. The sequence continues at coordinate 34,153,212 of JAKWJD010001766.1, read as the reverse complement.
CCAGTTGGGCTGGTCAGCCACCGGGGTGAGAGCACCAATCGGTGATCTTGGAGTGGAATCTGGAATGTCAGCCTCATTAGACGAGACAGACTGTGCAGCTGTGGCGGGTGCACGTTTTTCTGCGGACCCGGATGCTTCCTCCGACCACAAAACTCCTAAGGATCCAGACACTCCTTCTTCATGTGTAGCTGACCTAGAAGGTGTGCCGGTCACTGTGCGCTCCTCATCAGACTGGGAGGCAATGACTAGGCCGGATAGCACATTTTTTGGCGTACCTCTGGTTGCACGTGCAGCTCGTGATTGAGTGGCAGTGCCTGGGGGCACGTACTCGGGATCATACTCATCATCAGAGCCTATTACCAGTCGGGCAGACATGGCGAAAGACTTTGAATGCCCACGTGCGTAAACTCGATCTTGTTTTGGTGCCATTAGAGATTGTACGTGTGAAGAATCAATATTAGTAATAGAAGAAGCAAACAAGACAACAAAAACGACACAAAATAAATATAAGAGCAAAGTTGTAATGACATTTCTGCACTAACAGTGAAACACGATGGAACAGGTGACGACTCGTTGTGAGTACGACAGACTGTCATGGAGTCCGTCATCTCTTACTTACAACTATGTTTATGTGGAGACCCCTGAAGTAAAGTCTCTGACAGTTATGACGGATAAGCAGGACAGACCGTCGTGATAATGACGGTCCATTGTCGATGTCCGTCGTGGCGCACTTAGAAAAAGTATGGAGACCCTTAAGAGAGGGGTCTCTGACCGTCATGACGGTTTGTGTAAGATGGACCGTCGAGGGTGTGACGGTCTGTCGTAGATGTCTGTTACAGGACACATTGAAAAAAAATAGAGACCCTTAGGACAAGGGTCTTAGAACGTCATGACGGTTGTGCAGGATGGACCGTCGAGAATATGACAGTCCGTTGTAGATGTCTGTCGGAGGACACTTTGAAAAAGTTGGAGACGCTTAGGAGTAGGGTCTCTGACAACCAGAACGGTTGTGCAGGACGGACTGTTGCAGGTATGACGGTCCGTCTTAGATGTTTGTCAGAGGACACTTAGAAAAAGTTGTAGACCCTTAGGAATAAGGTCTCTGACAACCAGAACGGTTGTGCAGGACGAACCGTCATGGGAACGACGGTCCATCGTATGTGTTCGTTGGTGGACACTTGGAGAAAATTGGAGACCCTTAGGAATAGGGTCTCTGACAACCAGAACAGTTGTGCAGGACGTACCATCATAGGGATGACGGTCCGTCGCATGTGTCCGTTGGTGGACACTTAGAGAAAACGAACAGTGATGTGTTGGGGGTGTTGGAACAGACCCTATGACGGTACGTTGTGGGTACAATAGTCTGTCATCAGGGTCTCGTTCTGTCATTCAGTGAAAGAACTGAGGATGCCACATTCATCTTCTCTGAATCACATGGACTAGTTAGTGTTATCCTATAGTTAGTGTTATCTATATGTTCCTAGCAAACTAGCAATACTAAAACACCTATTTCTCGAGTTTTAACAAGGCTATTCGAGGATTCTCAACCTAGGTCAGACAAAAAAGGAGCAAAGAATGAAGACCCACAAAAAAGGAATAAGATAATACTAATTAAAACATTAATTCAATGTAAATGGGTAGAGATCAGAGAAACATACCTCAGAAGAGGAGAAAAACAAGCAAATGAGGCACTTGGTGATCAAGAGCGAAACCACAGCAGCAGACTCCGACCAGTAGAAAAGAGATTTCCAGAATTTGGGGATTTGGGGAAGTGATCGGTTAACAGAGAAGAGAGGTAGGAAGATGGAAGTTTGAAAGGGAGGGAAATCAAAGAAATAGGGAAGGAAATGGTTAAAATGAAGGGGTGGTTTTTTTTAAATGTTGACAATTTTTAAAATACCCCAGCCGGGTTGGGTCGGGTATGTTTGTTAATGACGCAACGAGTCCCCGATGACGGTCCATCGCAGATGCCCTGGTCTGTCATGAGTTTCGTTGCATGTGACCTAATTTTGAAAGTTAATGAAAGACATACCTGGCACGACGGATTCATGTGACGGTCCGTCGATGTATCCGTCAGTGACTGTTGCAGATTGATTTTTCTGCTAAATTTCTAGGTGATGTGCCTGCAAATTTAAAACCCATTAGTAGATAATGCTACCATTACTACAACGAAAACTATACGTATTGGGTTGCCTCCCAACCAGCGCATGATTTAACATCGCGGCACAACTGAACACACTTGATTACTCAGACTTCATAAGATGGTATTCCTCGATCACTTCATTCACTGATTCAGTATACCCGAAATATATTTTTATTCATTGTCCATTCACCTTAAACCGCACATTCTCCTTGGTTTCTAACTAGACTTCTCCATGAGGGAATAGTTGAGTAATCAAGTAAGGGCCAGTCCATTTGGATTTGAGCTTGCCCGGAAACAAATGCAACATAGAATTGTATAAAAAACCAAATCCCCAACCATAAACTCTCATTTTTAAAATTATAGGTCATGGTTCTTCTTCATCTTTTCTTTGTAGAGGGATGAGATTTCATAGGCTTTCAGGCGAAATTCATCGAGTTCAGTCAACCCAGTTAACCATTGTTCTGCAGCTTCGTTCCAATCCATTTTCAACTTTTTCATAGCCACATGGCTTTGTGCTCTAATTCAACCGGAAGATGACAAACTTTCCCATATACAAGTTGGTATGGGGACATACCTATGAGAGTCTTATACGCTGTCCGGTAGGCCCAAAGAGCATCATCAAGCCTCCTTGACCAATCCATTCTACTAGCGTTCACTATTTTTGACAATATCTGTTTGATCTCCCTATTTTACACCTCAACTTGCCCACTAGTTTGAGGATGGTAAGGAGTGTCCACATTATGGACAACACCATATTTATCCAATAATCCCTTGAACATTTTGTTGCAAAAGTTGGATCCCCCATCACTAATAATTTCCCTTGGGTACCAAATCGAGAAAACATATTCTTCTTCAAGAACGCAATGATACTCTTTCCTTCATTGGTTGTGAGGGTGATAGCTCCCACCCATTTAGATGCATACTCATCCGCTACTAAAATATACTTCATTCCATGAGAACTCACAAAAGGACCCATAACGTCAATACCCCAAACATCAAATAACTCAATCACAAGAATGGGGTTTATAGGTATCTCTTGCTTTCTTGAAATGCCGCCATCTCTTTGGCAACTATCACATGCTTTAGCAAACTCATGAGCATTTTGGTGAAGAGTTGGTCAATAGTAACCACATTGTAATATCTTATGAGAGGTTCGGATACCACTATGATGTCCACCAACGGGTGAGTAATGGCATGCCTCTAAAACACTCAACATCTCACATTCTGGCATACAACGCTGAATAAGCTCGTCGGCACAACTTCTATATAAGTATGGTTCATCCCAAAAGAACTTTTTCACATCGTACATGAATTTTTTTCTTTGATGAAAGGACAAGTCCGATGGAGTAATATAACTAGCAAGATAGTTCGCGAAATGTGCGAACCATGGAATCAAGTCTTGTGAGACAGCCAATACATGCTCATCGGGGAAAGTATCATCAATATCAGTCTTATCCCATAACTCTCTCATAGCTTCATCTTCTAGACGGGACAAGTTATCGGTAACTTAATTTTTGGTCCCTTATCTACCCCTCACTTCAAAGTCAAATTCTTGTAACAGTATTGCTCAACGAATCAACCTCGGTTTTGCATCCTTCTTTGCCATCAAATATCTCAATGTTGAACGGTCCATATGTACTATAACTGTAGTACCTATCAAATAGGAGCGAAATTTTTAAAAAGCAAAGACTACTATAAGGAGTTCTTGCTCAGTCACTGTGTAGTTTTTTTGGGCTTCATTTAGGGCTTTACTAGCATAGTAAATGGGGTGAAGGATTTTTTTCCTTCTTTGACCCAATACCACACCAAGATCAACCCCACTAGCATCGCACATCACCTCAAATGGAATTTTCCAATCCAGAAAAATAATGATAGGTGCAGACACCAATTTTTATTTTAGCTCGCCGAATGCTTTAAGACTGGATTCATCAAAATAAAATTTACAATCTTTCTCCAGCAGTTTTCACAATGGATGTGCAATTTTTGATTGATCTTTGATGAATCTCCAGTAAAAACCTGCATTCCCAAGAAAGCTTCTCACACCTTTTACAAAGATATGTGGGGGAAGTCTTAATTACCTCGAGTTTTTCTCAATCAACCTCTATGCCCTTTTCTAAAATGCGATGACCCAAAACAATACCTTCTTTCACCATGAAGTGGTATTTTTCCCAATTTACTACTAAATTGCATTCTTCATATCTCTTAAGGACCTCAGATAAATGGTTCAAGCACCGCTCAAATGATTCACCAACCACAAAAAAAACTTCCACAAAAACTTCAATAGTATCTTCCAACATGTCGGAGAATATCGACATCATACATCTCTGAAATATGGCGGTGCATTGCACAACCCAAACGACATTCTGTTGAACGCAAAGGTCCCATATGGACAAGCAAATGTGGTTTTCTCTTGATCTTATTGTGCAATAGAAATCTGATTATACCTCGAATATCCATCAAGAAAATAGTACCACCCTTTTCCTGCAAGTCTATCCAACATCTGATCAATGAAGGGCATAGGAAAATAGTCTTTTCCGGTCCATGCATTTATTTTATGGTAATCCATACACACCCTCCATCCAGTAACCGATCTCTTTGGAACTAGTTCATTTTTCTCATTGGGGACCACAATCATTCCCCGCTTTCTTAGGTACACACAGAACAGGGTATAACCAAATACTATCAGTGATCAAATAGATTACTCCGGCATCCAACCATTTAATGATTTCCTTCTTCATGACCTCTTGAATAGGTGGATTTAAGCGTCTCTGGTGCTCAATACTTGGCTTATGATCGGGCATGAGTTGGATTTTATGAGAACAAATACCAGGAGGGATCCTAATAATGTCCGCAATAGTCCACCCAATATCTGTTTTGAACCTTTTTAGCACTTTCACCAAACTCTCAACTTGTTGGTCATTCAGATCTGATGCAATGATTACCGGCAAAGTGTCACCATTTCCTAAGAATTCATACCTGAGATGAGGTCGAAGAGATTTTAGTTCTAACTTTGGAGCCTCCTCTATAGATGGTTTCACGGGTGGAGATTCGCGATTCTTCTAGTCTAACTCATATTTCTTCGGTTTAAAGCGAACATCACCTCAACCAAGAGCCCCAACTAATGACTCATACCATTAAATTCAATCGTTATCAAAATTCATTATCATTGCTGCTAATGCTTCTACACCTAGATGTTCTTCTATTTGTGTCTCAGATGACTCACCAACTTTGTAGGATATAGAAGATACCGATTGGATCTCACCACTCTGCCTCATACACCTACAAATGTTGAAGGTCACTTCTTCATTGTTCAACCGAAATTTCATCTGCCCTTTTCCATATCAACTAAGGCTTTACCCGTAGCAAGGAATGTCCTCCCAAGAATAATGGGCACTTCAAAATTGACTTCACAATCAAGAAGAACAAAATCTGCCGGAAATATGAACCACTCAACTTTTACGAGCACATCGTGGAGTATCCTTATAGGCTGTTTTACTATTTGATCGTTCATCTGTAGCCGCATCGCAATTGGCTTTGGATCACCCAAACCCAACTTCTTATAAATCGAGAGGGGCATAAGATTTATGCCTGCCCCTAGATCACATAATGCTTTCACAAAATATAGTAAGCCGATTGTACAAGGAATAATGAACGCACACGGATCTTATTTCTTCTATACCAGAGATCATGTAGCAATAGCACTACAATGTTGCATTCTTTCATCATCCTCAAAAGTGACCAATCTTTTCTTTGTAACCAGATCTTTCATAAAGTAGGCATAACCGGGTATTTGTTCTAAAGCTTCTACCAAAGGGACATTGATAGAAATCATCTTCAACATTGTTATAAAACGCCGATATTTACCATCCTCAATCTTTTTCACTAATCTTTGAGAAAATGAAGGTGGTGGCCTAGGCATGGGAGTTACCATTTTAGGAACTTTAGCATCTTTTCTAGTGTTATCTTCTACTTCACCACTAACCTCTTGCTCATTAGACGGCATAGGTGGGTCAGTGGTTTGCTTACCACCCCGAGTAGTGATTTCCATACAATGTCCATCACTTTTTGGATTTTGAACAATGTTTCTAGGAAGAGTGCCTGATCTCCGTGTGTTCACAGTCGCAGATAATTGGGCCAATTGTAACTAAAGCTGCTTAATCGATATTGCATGTGTATTTACTTTCTACCCAATACCTGCTAAATCACTCCTCAATTTTTTAGTGTGCTCATCAGTAGCATCGAACCTCCTCATCATTTTGTGAAACATATCCTCAACTCGTGCCATACGACCTCCACTATCCTTAGGAGTAACTTTACAATTTTGAGAAGGAACATAGGGCCCATTCCTATCATTTCTATTACCATAGTTACCCCTGTTGAAGTTTTTGTCGCGGTTGTAATTTCTATCTCGAACATAATGACCCTCACGGTTATAGTTATCATAGATCCGACCTTGGTTTCCTTGACCTTGGCGCGAATTATCCTGAGTAGAGCCTTAGGAACTCGGTCGGAAACCCCCTGTCTGCTCATTTACCGTATCGAAATCCTCCTCATAATAGCATTCATCATTTGGTGGTGGTGGTTTAGAGAAGTAGTTAACTGCATTTATCTTTTCTGCACCCCCACTGACATGTTTTATTACCAACCCAAGCTCAGTTCTCATATGAGTCATCTCTTCACGAATCTCATTTGTGGTTGGGTTGTGAGTTGATTGCACTACAAAGGTATTTCTTTCGGTATCTAACTTCCTAGTACTCAAGGCTTTATTATTCTGGGAGATTTTCTCTAATTTTTTTTGGCAATCTCAGCATAAGGAAACTCCCCATAAGAACAACCTGCTATAGTAACCAATACCGCCTTATTATTATAATCCTGTCCCCGATAGAAGTATTCCTTCAGTGACTCATCATCTATGCGGTGATTGGGGACACTTCTAAAAAATAAAGTGAATCTATCCCAAGAACTACTAACTCAATCTACTGGTAATAGCACAAAATTGTTCACTCTGTCTTTGTGGTTTAATTTCATGGAGACCGGGTAGTAAAGTGCTTAGAAAACGTCCCTTAGTCGGTTCCAAGTGAAAATTGAGTTATAAGGGAGCTCAGTGAACCAAATAGCAACCTCTCCCGTCAGTGAGAGAGGAAATACTCTTAGCCCTATTACATTCAAATCCAAATAAGGCCTCCCTACACAATTTTTACGCACTGCCCTTACCTTAGCTATATATGTGCAAGTGGGTCCTCAGAAGGTAGCCCTGAAAACAAACCTCTAGCAATGAGCATTTGCATCAGACTACTAGCGAACACAAAGGTGTGACCTTGTGGTAGAGGGGGCAAGACAAGTGGCCCATCCGAGTCTACAATATTATCATAGCCAATGTAGTATTCTTCCCCTTTGTTGATTTTCACCCGGATCATCGCGTAATAACTGACCATAACATCAAAAATAATAAAAAAATAAAATTAAGAGAATATTGACTAAACATTAGTAATAAGTTTAAGTTAGTCTAAAGGCTACTTTCCCCAGCCGCGGTGCCAAAATTTGATACGCTCAAACTTACTTCTCAAATAAGAAGTACTGCGATCGTATAAAGTAAAGAACCCAACTAATTAGGTTGGGATCGTTCCCACGAGGAAAATAGTTCAAACTTAACTTTAATCTATTATTACTGTTATTTGGTCAATTATTCCCTTAGAAAACAAAAGACATCATATCTTTGAGTTTAATTAATTAATAAAAGTAACTTGGATTTAAGTGTTCCCCACTGGTTTCTAACTTGATAATTCTAACTATAACAATTCTTTAATAGTATCTTGCATGCAAAGTGATAAGTTATGTATTTCTAAATCCTTGGTCTGTCATCTAGAAAGTTTCACTCCGCACTTTGGGCCGGCTACATGTGTTGCTATACTAACCCTTACCTTTACCTCATATTAAGCATTGTATTCGATATTTGACTAAGTTATAACCTCGTACCAACCGACAATAGCCTATAAGATAGTATACACTAAATATACGTTGATAATTCTTTTCCTATTATCTACCTTCTTGGTCCAGCAAGTAGCATTAAGGCGAGTTCTAACATTGGCCATCCGTCAAAAAGAATTCTTAACGAAAGAATTATCAATATATGCAAGACGCTAATCTTGAATTGTTATTTTAGTTAGATTTTACCTCATTATTCACCCATGGTTCCCACAATCCTAGTTATGGAGTTCAGTTACCCGTAGTCATAATCACAATATTCATATATTTAGTATAAGAATTCATGCATTTACTTTGATGAGAAAGAATAAATTCCGGAAATTCACTTCATTTATCAACAAACGCACCAACAATCAATTCCCAAAAAAGTGTAACAATCAAAAAGTCTAATATAGAAGAGTTTACTAACAAAGAGTCTAAAATCAAAGAGTCTCTAACCCCAAAAATGAGATTTTTTGAACTATTTATAAAAAAACAAAAATCTAATAAAAGAAGGACTCTAATTACTAAAAATCTATCAAAACGCGTCTAGGTCGACGGTCCGTCGAGGGTCTCCATTGTCCCATACTTCAAAATTCTTGTGCTGCTATCTTCATTACCCTCAACAACAAGTATGATGGACAGTTCCAAGCACGACGGTCCGTCGAGGGTCTCCATTCCATAACACTTAAACTTTTTGGAAATTGGGTATATGGACTACTCTCTGATCATGGGATGAACCAGCAGGACAGACCGTCATGGCAATGACGGTCTGTCATGAACTTCCGTAATCCCATACTTTGTCAGACTTTTCCATCTTCCTTCAGCAGCTTCACTAAGTTGCAACCTACGGACCGTCGTAAGCTCGACGGACCGTCATAAGCTCTGTTGGTCGTAACTTTTCTGTATTTCTTGGTCAAAACATTCGCGTTCATCTTTGGACACATTTCGCGGAAATAAAGAGAAACTTACATAAATTCAATACAAAAAGTCTTTTGGACAAACACTAAACTTAAGGAAAAAGCATTAAAAATACTGTGAAACTACGGTATATCAACTTCTAGGAAATAGTGTGAGATTACCAAGAAAAAATCTATTATAAAAAAAATGCGGCTATTTAATGCCATATAAACATTTTAAAAAAATCTTTTTTTGCTAAAAAGTTTAAAGTGGGCTATTCATTGCCAATAATGTATATAGATTGTTATACTGTGCCATATTTTCCTTTAAGGAGCTTTTTAATCTCAACAAAATAAAAAAAATATAGGATAATTAATTTAATTATAAAGTAATTAACTTGAAATTAAAAGTATTACTCAAACTAAAACGTTTAATTTTTTTTGATGATTTTCAAATATTTATAAAATAATGTGATTGTAAGAATATACATACTTATTATTTAAAATGATATAAACTTTGAAAATAACCTGAAAGTATTCAGAATTTCATAACCCTTATTAATTCAAAAATTACAACCATCACTAACAAAATATTTAAAATATAAAATATTTTTTAGAAGAACTTTTTTAATATTCATAAAATACACTAATTATAAACAAAATTATATAAAACATATATATTATTTAAAAACCATAAAGAGTGAAAAAAATTGATATATATATATATATATATATATATATATATGTGTGTGTGTGTGTTGTGTGTGTGTGGTGTGTGTGTGTTGTGTGTGTGTGTGTGTGTGTGTGTGGTGTGTGTGTTGTGTGTGTGTGTGTTGTGTGTGTGTGTGTGTGTGTATTATGATCATGGACTTGTGGGGTTAATGTAGAATGCTAATGCGAAGTAAATTGTGTATGGATTACTATGAATGCAATGTTGCTATTATTAAAAGATGATGATGTACATATTAATGATTATGTGAAAGACTAGTTTCACATATGTACACACACATTTGAATGAATGAAGCTAATGAATGTGAGTCTATTGAAAGGTTTTTCTCAATAGTCCTCTAATGAAAGGGGGATTTTGGGATGGATACTTCCCCGTTCATAGAGGTGGAGTGTCAAGTAATAATTTCAATATTTCTAAGAGCTTTCCAATGAATAAATGATAGGTTGGGATTCATACCCTCATGTTAGTAGAGTTGAGGTATTTATTAGCAATCCCATAACCTATAACAAATGAATGTAATGAAAGTCTAATACTCCACGGGGATTAATTCTAAGCACTGAAAAAATATGATAGAGAGGAGTACTCTCCCGTGAGTAGAGGCCTGGTACTTTGTATCAATATCTTGAGATGGGTACCCTCACGTTAGTAGAGGCTAGATTCTTAGTAGCAATCTGCCTATCCCTTAACTATGCGCCTTCATAGGATTAGCTAGTTGCTTTCCACGTAAAGCCAAAATGAATAACTTTACATTAGGTAGGTGTGGATCCCTCATCTAGTAGGGGGTTAATACTGGGATTCCATGTTAAGACCTCACAGTCTATGTAGGTTAAGATTACCCCCACAAAAGAATGTAATGAACTAGGTCTTCTTAAGGGTATTCTACTTAGTATGGGTGGTGGTATGAAACACCATCTACGCATTTAACAAATAGGTATTTAAGAGAAGTCTTGGTATTTTCCTTATGATGTTAATGAAATGAATAGGATCTTGTAGTGACTTTGATGAGAATGTGATCTAATATATTTATGAATCAAGGGATTTCTAATATAATGAAGTTAATGAAGGATGTTGATTGGTACGTAATGTAATGATGGATGTGATACTTGGATTGTATTATGAGTTGATTCCCTTTAATGTGCTAATGTAGAATAAATGTACATTGTCTAGGGTGACTTCAAGAAGTACTTAGTGTGAGTAGTAGTATGGAATGCTACTTGCACATTGCACAAAGTGTGACTTAGAGTTGTCTTAGGTGTTTGTTTTAATGTGTTATTGTGACTTATGTGATATTGATGTCTCTTAATGTGTTGGTATGTAAAGAAGAAGGGTTGAATGGTAAATGCACTTGGGTGATCCTAAGGTTGTGTCTTAGTGTGGATAGTGGTATGAGAAACCATCCTCACACTGCAAAAGTATAACTTAAGTGCTTAATTATGCTAACCTCTTCTTTTCCTTTTTGACTTAAGTGTAGGGATTAAAGGTTTGGTCTTATATGGATGATGGATAGGTTTCTCAGGGTTGAAGATGATGTTTTGGTGAGTCCTCATAGATTTGAGGACAAGACCCACATGTTGTTTTATGTTTTTTTAGTCTTTATCTTATGTTGTGTATGGGCTTAGTCCCAAATTCTGTAGTCCAGAACTTATTAGATAGTTTTATGAGACATATTGTAAAGTTAGATGTTTTTAAGTCTTCCGCTTTCTTATTAATGAATTTATTCTTCGTGCGCGAAGAAAGTTTTAAATTCTCCTCTATTTTTAAGTATCGTATGCAATGAAAGATCCATATGGCTTGCATGAGACCTCCGATAGGTCGAATATGCCGGTTACAATTGGTGGTGCTCTCGAGTCGTGAAAGTTATACAAGATATTTATGTGTGATACGAAACTGATTACGAGATTATGAGGAAAAGAATACAAACGGGCCAAGATTGACAACATGATTCATGTAGGACAAATGCATTACAAATACAATGGTATTACATGCTTTTCATTCTACTTTCGAGCAATAATAGGAAGGTATGTGCTATTGGCTATATTTATACGTCTGAGACGCATAGGACCACAATTTGGCGAATATAATCCCGATTCACTACCAGAAGGCACCACCATTGCTAGCACTTGGTTGGGTATGTAATGCGTTTGCATGTATATATATATATATACACGGTTCAGTTGTCAATTGGTAAGCTCCACCTTTTCCTAGAGCTTTCATAGGATGTTACTTTGATTGTTTATTTTGGGTTTAATCAGGGCCATGTCTCAAGCGGTGCTTATGTCACTCTTAGAGGCTATTGTGGAAATAATATTTTATTTAGGTTTATTTTTATATCTTCTAGTCTCCTGCCCCATAGTATTGACATGTATATTTGTATGTATGTATATATATCTTCATTTTTGAGCCTTATCGGTCGTTATTAATTATCTTTGGTTTGTGTACCTTCGTCTGTATGCCATGCAGATATTCAGGTGATGACCATTAGGGTCCAGTCGTAGTATTTTAGATATTATGCTCCCCAACCTTCTAGGTTCATAGTTGAGTCAGTATGTTTCAGTGGCTAACTGAATCACATAAGGTGTCGAGTGCCCGTCATGCCTACCCTAATTTGGGGCGTGACAATTGAGTAAATTTTTCGCTGAGTATTGATATATTTTTTAAACAACTGACAACTTTTCTACCAAATTAATTTGGAAACCTAGTTAATTTTCCACTTGATTTATAGGTTTTCCAATTTTGCACTGTTAAATTCAAAATAATATTGCAGTACGTGACAAAACATTGTTTACAATTTAAATTGGAAACATAGTTCCTTTTTTCTCCTCCTAATTCATCATTTATATTCAAAGAAAATACCCCTTCTAATTTTTTTTTCATTAGTCAATTACAAAAAAAAAAGATTTCTTTTTTACTTTTGATTAATTGTATATTGTTATAATTTTTATTATACAGAATATTCCTACTAAATTAAAAATGATTGATATGCTAGTATAATAATTATTTATTCAGAAAATAATGTTGATGATGAAGTTGAAGATGATACAATAGCTTTGAAACCAATTATGTACACAGAAGCACTTATCACATTCAATACTCTTCACAATTTTATGGTGTAGCTCAAAAAGACAATACCAAAATATTTGTATGCAATAAGAAAAGTTAGATACATGCTTCATTTAAATTTAAATTCTAACAAAAAATAGAATACAAAAAATAATATTTAACTAAATTGTCTTAGATATATTTGCATTTTAAAATAATTATTTATTTTTAATAATTTATCCCTATCATATATTTATGGAGGTGCCTTTTGAAAATATATTATGCTATTATCTTATCAAAACATATGATTTTCTCGATTGACCCAAGCAAGGACCGAAGGAAATATATTATCTTAGCAGGATTTTAATTAACCGATTATTAAATTAGTGATATTTTATTGTATTTTATAGTGAATGTAATGATAATTTAAGATGTAATGATGTGAAATAATTTTAATGGTCTAATATATGATTTATTTGAACTCACATCTTAATTTTTTAGATTATGATGTTTGATGGATTTCCCTACGAAATTAGTCATTGATCCAAAACAAAATAAAGCTGAAAGGCATCGCCCATATAGTCCATAGTATTTTGATTTTATGATCAATAACGTTGAACAAATATCCATAAAACTTGATATACAATAATACTAGATTAATATCCATAAAAATCAATAGTACTATGATAAGTAATTTTCCCGATAATACAATGATACTAAATGTTTCTTTGCTTGTGTAAAGACAGTCCCAACAATGATAACGATTTTAAATATAGTTTTTAGAGGAACAATTTTTTTTGAGTGAGAAGTAGCTATGATGGCAATAACATCAAAAGGGACAATCTTTAGAAATTTTACCTTCTACAAACACATTGAACTTTTAGACCTTTAGATGACATCAACAAAAATATTCAAAGCAAAACACAATTACATGTACATAGTTATTGCACTCAATACGCATCACCGATAAGCTCATAAATTTTTGTGTGTAGGGAATGTCCCAAATGAGAGATCTTAAGTTCGAAATGCGTTGCATGCTTTCTTTCATTGACTTATCGCACCGGACTTAGTGTCTTGTCATCATAAAAATTAAAGTTTTAAAATTCCTAAGTAATGAATCATCTATATACCAATAAGTACATACCTTTTTCATAATATTAAAAATCTTGATTGAAGTGGTAGATAAACTAAACAATGGATAAATGTCGATCACTCTATATGGTTATCAAAAATATAATATTTTTATAGCATTAAAAGTGCATATATGCAAGATTACAAAAAAACAACTTGAATAGAAGGTGAAAAAACTATAATTACTCAAGCTTGAATGCTCAGGATTTTGCTACTATAAGAAGAATAGGGTTCATAAGTTAGAGAATACTTCACACCAATAGAATTGTAAGCTTTCTTTTTCCTCTTAGCCTGAGATATCCTTTTTATATTTAGATATTTTGAACATCAAAAACAAAAAAATTAACCTCGTATCAATTCGATTACCTCGAAAGTCAGACCACATACCCCCTTTTAAATAATAAATAATATGTAGAATATATGTGAAGGGGAGGAATAATAAAAATGTGATTATCATAAATGATATATATACAAGAAGGGAAGAAATAAGGAATACACACAAAACTCATAATGAATATGAAGATGTTAGATATTTAGGCTACATTATTTAATAGATTAGACAATCCTGAATTTTTTTAAAATGAATTTTAAGTGATGCAACATACACATATTTTACTGATTGATTTAAGTACCTAAATGTTCACAACAAATTTTTGGAATAAGAATGGATCAATTTTTAATTGTGCGTAGTATTTTATTGAGGATTTAAAATTTCTTAAGTGTTAAGGTCACTAGATGTAGCACCTTGAGTTCCAAGAATACTCATAGAGAGTTCATTCAAGTCATTCCTAAGTTCCTTTAAGTGTTGAGTTAACTTCAAATGATCATAACCTTAAGTACCTATTGATTTAGGTGAGATACAAGATATCAAATGGAATTTTCTTGAAACTTCTTTCCATTGCCACTAGTTTTGCTAAATTCTGAGGTCGTACAAGGTAGATATACATGTTTGAAGTCAGGATCTCCATTTAATAAAAGTTACCCAGATTTAAAAGAGTTATTTTGGTATTTTCCTTAGGATAAGATTTATTTTGTTTTTAGTAACTCAATAGGGGTCTAAACTTCTTTAATTAACTTTCACAAATCCTAACTCACACGAGGGTTTTATAAAAGAATTCAAGAAGAGAAAAGAGGAGAAATGATCAAGGAATTCGTTGCAGTTTAAAGTTTTATTGCGGATTTTAACCACGGGTTTGATCCCTGAGAGGTATGTAAGTTCATGTAGTGTTGGCTTCGTTCACCTATGCACCAATCATGTTATTTCAGCAAAAATATGTTCTAGAAAGTTGAAAGTTTGAGGATCTTGAATTGTGTTATTGAAATTGATTTTTTTGCTTGAGTTAATATGGGATTGTTGAGTTATTGAGGAAATTGTGTCGATTTTAGAGCCGTTCATGAGTAGATTCTTGTGTACATTTGTTGGGTATCTGAATTTGAAGAGAAATTGAGAAAAAGTATCATATATAGGACAATCAAGTTACAAAATGAGGAACAATATGTTACACTAGGTTCCAGGTCCCTGCAGACTGTCGTGGAGAGAAAGCGGTCTCCACTATTTTATAAAGTATTTTGAATAAACACTATAATGCACCTCCAAGTTGCGGATTTTCTCCCAAGGTAGTGTTTTTTCAATTCTCATTATTAAATACCTAAAATAATTTTAGCATCATGAATTTTTCCAATCACAAATCATATAATTGAATTCATAATTCAAATTCAAGGTAAAGCTAAGAGTTAAGTCATGAGAGTTCTTTCAAACATTTTGAGAAAGTCCTTTGAGTCTTTTTGGGGAGTCTTCTACAATTTCTAATAACTTGATTCAAGACTTGAGCAAGTGAGTATGAGAATGATAAGTGTGTAATCACGATTCTACCATATCATGACGACATCCTTCATAACATGAATCACAACTCTAGAATTCATTATTTAAATTCAAGATAGAGTTAAGGGTAGAGTTCAATAAAGTATTTGAGTTTAATTATTAATACCTTGTGATCAACTATTGATTTGAAAAATGTTTTGAGGAATTAAGTATGAGAATGAGCAGAGTATTATACATGATTTCCATATTATTATTTCAACCCTCTGAGTCGAGTCGTTCGTGGCAATCAATTCTGCATGAACTTCATACATCGAGCATCTTTGAGAAGAGTATCATGTTCATGTTCTATGCTTTGAGTAATGAGTTCATAACCATTTTAGTATTATATTCCTAATCATGGGAATATTATATGTTACCCATGAAGTCCTTTAGTTGAGTTGTTCATGCTCATAATTCTGCATGAACCCAATAAGTTGAGCATTCTTGAGATGCAGTAGTAGAATTGAACTTCTTGAATTCCGAGATGTTGAGTTTTGAGTATTGAGTCTATTTATTGTTATTGAAAACCTCGAATTGAGTCTCTCACGTCGACAATTCGGCATGAACTTTTTTCTGAGAAGTCTTTTACAAATTTTTATGAACTTATTTCAAGACATGAATACTTGTGTTGACAAAGAGTAGAGTCGAGTTCACTTTATTTAAAAATGATAAATGAGATATAAGTATTCCCTAGACTAAATATTTTCACATATTAAAAAGGAGGAAACTGATATTTCAAAAACGTTTTGAGCACTTTAAGAAACACTATGACATCTCGCAACTAGAAAGAATTAGAAAGAAGTCTAAAAATCTGGAAATCATTATTTTAGGTAAGTATAGGGAAATTTGGAAATTTTAAAGCAAGTTAAAGTGAATTTTTTGTCAACTTCAAATGACCATAACTTCTAGATCACGATGAGTTAGGTTATTTCCATATATAGTTTGAAATCTCTTGGAATGATCTTTATAACACCACCAAGTTTGTACGATATTGAGTTCGTATGAGTGAGTTATGACCTTTGAAATTTGGGATGTCGGATGAAGGAAATGTCCAATTTGGATTTTTAAGGGATAGTTTGGTTTTTTCCTTAATCTTTTATTTTAATTTGCTTTTTGGTAATTAATTAGGGGTCTAAGATGAATTAGACTAGTTTACACTTTTACCGAAAGAGTTATAGTTTTGAGAGAAGAGAAAAAATGAGGAGAAAAGTGAAGGAAGGAAAATCAAGTTCAAGATACGTCAAGATCGTCAAAGTTTAACTTGTTGATTTCGTCGGGAGTGATCCCTAAAAATGTATATGAGGTTTCCATAACGTTGGGTTAGTTCACCCACATTCCAAGCATGTTCGATTTAGTGTGAATTTATGTCACGACCCAAATCGGGGACGCGACTGGCACCCACATTTACCCTCCTATGTGAGCGAACCAACCCATCTAAACCTTATCATTTCAAGATATATCAACAGAAAATAATGCGGAAGACTTAAACTCATTAATAAAACAATTCAAAACTATTATTATTATCCCCAAAAATCTGGAAGTCATCATCACAAGAACATCTATTTCAAATTACTAAGCTAGGAATGTCTAAAAACAAAATAACTAAAAAGCTAGTCCATGCCGGAAGTTCAAGGCATCAAGACTTGAAGAAGAAGACCCAGTCCAAGCTAGAAGCATTAGCTCACCCTGAAGATCCGGTATGACGAAAACTGGCTCGAGTTACTGTTGTGTTGAAGTTGACGGAACGTTTGCTGCATTTTAATAAATAACAAAGAAGAAAACATAAAAGTAGGGGGTCAGTACAACCACAAGTACTGAGTAGATATCATCAGCCAACTCAAAATAGAAGATTATATATATCAAGTAATATTATAAATCAACTATAAACTCAACATGTAGCAACAACAAGTATTATAATCGTCAATAAATACCATCAAGTTCATCCATGAGGGCTCAAGCCTCAATACCATACTCATTTGGGAATTAAGTTCATTATGTTGAGTATATTATCACCTTTCAAGATTCATTATCTTTCTTCCTCTTGTGTCGGTACGTGAAACTCCGATCCCCTACCACTATGTGTCGGTACGTGACACTCCGATCCCCTATATGTGTCGGAACGTGACACTCCGATCCCCTATATGTGTCGGAACGTGACACTCCTATACCCTATATGTGTCGGAACGTGACACTCCGATCCCCTATATGTGTCGGTACGTGACACTCCGATCCCCTAATTCTACGTGTCGGTTCGTGACACCCGTCCCACTAATACTATGTGTCGGAACGTGACACTCCGATCCACTAATACTATGTGTCGGAACGTGACACTCCGATCCACTAATACTATGTGTCGGAATGTGACACTCCGATCCACTAACCTCATTCAATTCGTTCATCAAGCCTTCTCTATACCAAGGCATCACCAATCCCATTACTTCAATTCATCAAGCCTTCTTTTATACCAAGGAATCATCATTAATAACATAGATTAAAGTTTCTTTCAAGATTTGGGATTCAATGGTTTTCATCATGCTTGTTTTATCAAAATCACATAATCATATTCATGCAAGCATACAATTAAGCATATAGACAGGTTTACAATACTACCAATACATATCATGCGCTATTAAGAGTCTACTACGAATAGCATGAAACCATAACCTACCTCCACCGAAGAATTGGAATCAACAAGCAATTTCCCAAGCTTTGATATTCTCCTCAACCAATTCGATCGATCAATACTCTCTCTCTCTGTTCTTTCTGTTTTGTTTTATTCAAACCCTCTTTCCTTTACCCTAATTATCATATAATTAAGACTAAAAGAGGACAATAGAACCCACTAATTAACTTAAGGTTACCTCTTTTAACCCCCAAGTAATTAGAGTTATTAATATTAACCCTCAATCTTTATAATTAAGGAAAGAATAGTCCAAAACGACCCTTAAAACGTGTAGAGGAATCCTATTCTGCCTGGGATTTGCACAACCTGTGATGGGCCGCCGTGCCTGCGACGGTCCGTCACTCAGGTCGTCGCAAGACCAAAACTCCCCTCTTTCACCACGGACACTGTGACGGTCCGTCACATCTGTGACGGTCCGTCCTGCACGTCCGTCATGGCGGTCAGAAACTCGTTTCCCCTACTAAATTCTCAAAAGTTGAAGTGTTTTGCAACGGGAGCTCACGACGGTTCGTCGTGGCTGTGACGGCACGTCCTGCAGGTCCGTCACAATTTACAGAGAGTCGATTTTCAGTACCCAATTTCAGAATTCCCAAGTATATTGAAACGATACACCCTCGACGGGCCGTCGTGCCTATGACGGTCCGTCGTAGTGTCCGTAGTCTTGGCCAGTTTTTCCAGAATTAAAATCTGCTGCTCAAAACGACTAAACAGGTCGTTACAATTTATTCTTAAAAGATTGGAATTTAAATGTTCTTGATGGGTGTTCAAGAATTGCCTTAAGTCCTGAACATGAATTGAGATTCAGGAGTTTCTTTATGTGAAAGTGTCGTTTCTTGAGTTCATTGGATTAGATCCTTGTGTATATGGTGTGGGTACATGAATATAAATTGAATTTGAGAAAAGAAATCGAGTTAAAATGATTTTTAATTAGAAAATGATTTGAAAAATATGTCAGGCATACCAAGGGAGTGTCAGGCGCGGCCCTCCCCATATACGCAAGAGGTCCTGGGGGGAAACACCTAAATGGGGCCTCTAAAGTTGGGTCCTTGCACAACGTGCCCCTTATGCACCCAGATCGACATTTTTTACCCAGTCTTCATAATTTAGTCTGTTTAAGCCTTTCTAAAGTGTATTAACACTTTCTATTGATTCTAACTACTCTAAATGACTTCTAAACATAAAGAAATCATCAAAAGACATTAAACACAACCTTGAACCCATAACTTCAAATTCAAGGAAATTTAAGAGCCGACTTTAGGAAGCTCTTAGAGTATTTTCAAGAAGTCTTTTGTAAATGCTTTTAACTTTGTTATAAAACTTAAAGACCAAGTTAAGTAAAGAGTAAATTTAAAGAGTGAAGTTTATTTCTTCGAAGTAGTATATGGGGACTAAATATTCCTCTATATTTTAAAATATTTCCCAATTCAAATAAGAACAGAATCTGAGATTTTCCTAGAGACTTTGAGCTAGTTTTTAGAACAAGTAATCACTTTCTAAATGAAACCAGAGGGAAAACTTTTATTTTCAAGGTAGACTTTAAGCTATGTTTTTGAGCACTAATCTCAAATTACAGAATGAAATATGTTTTATTTAAAACATAAGAGATAATAGAATAATATTATTTGTGATTTATATTGAACACCAATATGGGGAGATTTACATAACTCACAGCCCCCATAAACCATGTAGCCACCATAAGTAAAAAAGGTCATACATTTTAGATGATTCCTTTAATTTTTTTAGCATTGACTAGTGAATCCACTTAGTAGTTTAGGTTCTATATAAATACTAAGGTATAGGAAGACCCTGGCAGCATGAGGCCAAACAGTGTATCATCTCTATTGCTCTTCAGTGAAGATTGTCGTATAGAGAAACTTCCATAGAAGTTAAATGTATTTTATATACACTGTTATATGTATTTTTACATACATCTTAGAGTTATATCATATTGTTGCATACATACATATTTGAAATTATGTTTTAAACAACTTTTCATTATACTACAACTGTTTTAAATTGCTTTATATAGAAATGAGTTCAGTCTTATTGAGTTGAATTCAGCTAGGTAAGTTTTTCAGATTCCCTTCCAAGCCTATGTTTGTTTTTGAGCATTCCATGTCGCGTACTCGTACATTCAATGTACTAATGCCAGTTGGCCTGCATCGTATTATGATGAAGACACATGTAACTAGGATCCGCATCTGGCGCACCGGTTATCTAGTGAGCAGTTCAGAGTTAGTTGGCGAGCCTCCTTTTTTTCCGGAAGATCCATTTTCATTGCTTTCTTGTTTTACTTGATTAGGATGTTGTAGGGTTTGTCAAAAAATCCATCTCAGTTCTTTTAGAGGCTTCATAGTCAGTCATATTTTAGTTCTTTATTTAGTATATTATATTAAGACTTGGGTTTGCCTTAATTCCCAAGTTAAATGTTCATTTATAACATTCTAGTTTATTCCATAACTATATGTTAATTGATTTTAGTCTTTCACTAAGTAAGTGATCCAAGCCAAGGGTTTTCATGGGTCCATCAATGGTTCTCGAGTGCCACTCCCGCACAGGGTGTTGGCTCGGGGCATGACAAACTTTGTATCTGAGCCCATAGTTCAAGAGTCGTAGGGAGTCTATGAAGCCGTATTTGTAGGGTCCTAATTATCGGTATGAAGCGCGCCACTCCATAATAAGGAGGATGCAACATATTGGAATTTCTTCACTTCATTCATAGTCACTTCGTACGTTAGAGTTTATTTCTAAAAAGTTTCTTTCAAACTCATGCTTATGCGTGACCGATTATGAGCTAGGCTTTTTTAAGGAGGACTTTTTGGGGAATTTTATCACCCCGTGATCTAAGAGAATATAAGAGATGGTTTTTGACATGAGAAGTAGAACAAACTTGTTTGTAGATGGGTTTTCTCGTTTGTCGAGTAAGAAAAGTAAGGTTGTAATGTTAATAGATGAATCATTTGCCATAAGTTGAGGACAAAAATTTGATGGATAGATAAGAATTCAATAATTATAGGCTTATGACATAAGGAACGAGTCCATACATCACATGAACATCAACACAAAAAAGCAATATATGTATAATAGTCAGTAATCTATGAATTTCAAAGCTGTAAGACCCCCAACATGAGTTAGGATTTCTAGAGACTAACATGTTAGTATTAAGGTTTAAGGTCCTAAAATGACTTATAATATTGTTTTAAGGTAGTATGTAAAGTTTGAGGTGATTTGGTAGTCAAACATCAAGCGACGACCAAGACGTTCGATGACAAGTCACCTATGTACCTCATGTGTCTAGACGTGTTTAGATATTGTATTTTTTGAGCTTATGAAGTATAAAAATGATTTATAATGATTTCTACAGATAGTATATGGAGTTTCGTGAAGTTTGAAGGTCAAACGTCCAGGAACGTCCAAAACGTTTGAAAGTTAGCCCTTAAGATGCTCAAGTGTGTCTTGATGGGGCCTAGACTGTTTGGTAGTGTTACGTGTATTTGTTTTGGGTGAAACTGATGTGGGAGGTATGAAAATTTTTAAGGTTTGTATTTACGCTAGAAACGTCCGGGTACTACTTTTGAAGGTCCCTGCAAAAGGGTACAAAGAAGGACCCAAGGCTGGTCGAGACACTGCCTTGAAAGTGTCAATTGGCTGAACCAAACGACAGCCCGTTGGTTGGAAAACAGCCAGTTGGTGAGGTGTCGTTGATGTACACTTAGCCAGGAAAAGTCCCAAACAAAAAACAGACCAAGTTCCAATCGACGGAAGCCACAGACGGCCAGTCGATTGACCAACGACCTGTCGATGGTGATCCATCAATGGTGGCCTGCAACACTGCCTTGCAACTGTTTTATTTGAAGGGGTGAATGGAAAATTCATCCCACGTCCTAAAATGACTCTACTGATTAATTTACCTAGTTTTTGGTATATTTAAGGGATCAACCACATGAACAACCCATTCCCAATCCCGTCTCACAATATTGAACCTTCCCTAAAAACCAATTCTCTCTAGAAACCTTCAATGTTGTTGAAGCTCAAGAACAGCTTGTACATTGGATTCTCATGGGTTCTTCATCAAGTTTTAGAGGTCCTCATGTAGGTAAGTCAATGTGATCCTTCATCTCTAAGTAACCTTTCACTTGGAGAGTTTTTCTCAATGTTTTCAACGAGAGTTTCATGATCAAAGTTTTCCTTCTTCAATCTATACATGGGTTCTTTCTAAAAAAGTGTTTAATGGATAAATTATGATGAATTGATGTTAATGTATTGGTTTTAACATTATTTTAATCCAATTGCATGATAAACCCATGACCCTTCCCAAAAATCAATTTAGCCCTTCAGTGTGTATTGTGATCATGACTTGTTAATGATTTAATTGTGATTCTCTTACATTGAATTACTTATACCTACTTTTATTTATGTTAATTAATGTTGAAGGATCCATGTGGATCAATATAAGCAGATTGGGACATGCTTAGCTTAGTTTTCCATGATTTACTGTAACGTTGGCGTTTAATGAATAATAGTAGAATTCTATTATGTTGTGTTTCTTGTAGGTACCACTTATGATGTAATGTGATCATGAATCGCATGTAACGGATTAATTTGGATAAAGGTTGATTAGTCTATGATTCTTCTATCTTCCATTGATTTCTAAAGTAGTATGTTCACTGTGATCTAGAGGTTATGGAAAATTGTAGTAGGATTTCGTGTAGATTCTAATGTCCTTAACTTATGACTTATATTGATGATATTAATGAGTTGTTGATATGAATTGTTGATGATCAAAGAAAATGATTCTTTGCATGAATTGATCTAGGTTCTTTTAGCCTACAAGGTGAATGTTGTAATGAACAATATGTGATCTTAATTCTAGGGTAAATGAACAATGATTTAGATATTATTTGTGTCTATTTAGCTACTGCCCTAAATTCTATATTGCTGATACATGATGATTGATGATAAAAACTAGGGAAGTTACTTGATGATCTATAACTCTCTACTTTCTACCATATATGTGATATATTGCACTAGTTGTATCATGATCTTGCGACGACTTGTACATGGTTTCATTTATGATTTAAGTACATAAAGCTATTGCTCTATAATGCCTTAATTATGAAAAAGGTGTATTGATGAATG
The DNA here is from genome assembly GCA_027705065.1 of Solanum peruvianum. Taxonomy (NCBI): domain Eukaryota; kingdom Viridiplantae; phylum Streptophyta; class Magnoliopsida; order Solanales; family Solanaceae; genus Solanum; species Solanum peruvianum. Next base: position 34,129,623 of record JAKWJD010001766.1, on the reverse strand, counting down.
ATGATCAAGGGGTAAGAAATTGGTAACAATGCTTATATTCTCTCTATTTCTATATTAATGTAGTTGATAAAGCCTTGTATGTCATTGTGTGGCATGATCCACTTCTGGTGGCGGTGTGTACTTTATTTTCATTATTTATGTGTTGAACGTGGCCTTGAAGGCTAATTGATTATTATATGAAGGAGTGGTTATGATGATCACCTTATGTGTAACTTGTGCCTTGTCTTCTTCTCTATTTGTGAATTTATGTGATGTTACTAATGTTATGAACATGTAAATGGATATGCTAAAAATTATATGTACTTGATGCCGATGATGAGGTCTTATAATGCTATATGTGATTTAAAGCTATGATAAGTACATAAAGACTAAAGCTTAGTGTAAGAATGTTGTAAGTCTTAAGTTAATGAGTCTTATGATATGCTAACTATTCTATGATGCTGTGTGATGTATCATACAGTAGGATGACTTGATAGATGTACTAGCATGTGCAAGGTTATTGGACTTTGACTTCACATTGTACATGTGAACCTTGATGGGATAGTTCCTAGGTTGGTCTTGTAAGGACATGCATAGGATTGTATGAACGTGTTATGAACATGACTTATATGCTATGATGTTAAGTATATGATATGATGATGTATGAATGTGCATAGTGTCTTGGAGTGTTGATATGAAATGATTGCTCATATAGGTACACATATAGACTTATGCATTGATTTATAAACATGTATGGCATTTATGTGTTATGTGAAAGGTTTGATAACATATAAATACACACACACATGAATGATGATCTAGTAAAAAGAGGGTACTTGAATGGTGTGCCCAAGAATACTCTAAACTAAATAGGTGCTTTAATATGCTTTAAGAATATGAGGAATGAATATTCTAAGTGTATGTTTTATGAAATATATAATAAAGTATTTTTAATAAAAGGAACTTAGCTTAGAACCGAGTGAACATGATAATTAGAAGAGTTGACTTCCCTTGTAGGAAGATTCACCATTCGTTCTTTATAGAGTCTTGACTTCCCTTAGAGGAATACTCACCAATGTATCCACAAGGATGACTTCCCATTGAGGAAGGTTCACCCATGTTTTTTCATGATAGGAGGCCTCAATTGCCAAGTGGCACGATGAGAGATTATACCTATCTCTTAGTTCCATAACTATGCTTGCCACATAGAATCTAGCAAAGTGAATTCACTTAAGATTCTAGGATGTATGTTAATGTTCTACCTTGGATAGGTGAGGACGCCATCCATTGGTGTGAGACTCTACAACACCAAATTCCATGCTTAGCACCCATGATCTTAGTGTCGTTTAAGGCTATAGTTTCCCAAAAGTAAAATGGACAGTGGAAGTAAATGAATAGGATATTAACTAGGAGGACTTCAGGGAGGTTACTTAGGATAGGTGTAAGCAATGAACCCATCTAGACATTGCACAAGTAGCTCCTTAGGAAGTCCTAGGAAGGTCACCTAATGTGTATAATTATGAATATGTCTTTATGCATGGCATGGTAGTATTTCTCTACTTGTTATGAGGATTTTCATGGTATGTGTCTATATGATGTAGTCTAATTCTTATATACACTATCTGAGTATTAATGACTATATGATGAAAATTGTTGATAGTAATTGAGTTGTACTTATGTATTATGTTGATGTATGAAGTGTTAAGATTTGTGGTGTCATGAAGTGTTTACAGAATGTATGGAGTTATGGGGCTTCATATGTTCATTGAACTAGTAGACTAAGATTGGTTCATGAACAAGGTCTAATAATGATGTATGTGAACTGAAGTCGTTATATGTGTGAATTTGTGTAGCTTACTAATGTTGTTTCTAAGGTTTTTACTTAAACATGTCTGTCATGTATTATGCTTATATAATGATATGTGTTGGCTTATGTAGGTTGTATGCATGCTTTCTTTATGACCTGAAGGTGATGCGTTGAACTAAGTATCATTAGAATGTTCCTTGGGAGGTTAATGAATAAAAGAAAAGAATTCTCACTATTATGTGAAATTAACTCATTGTTATGTAACTTGAAAATGTCACAAATTCTATATCTGATCTTATGTGATATTTGGCCTTTGAATATGTCTATATGAAGTATGTGAATGCTAGAAATGTCATTGTCTAAAGGTTTTATAAAGGTTTACTCAAAATATGCATGAATGTATGATTTCAAGAAAATGTCCCCTTTAAATGCATATTTTTTCATGGTTGCCATACTTAGTGCATTCTTGTACTAATCCCATTTTTCTCTAATTTTTACACAAAGTGTAGGGTATGGATTATCAAAAAGGATGTCTATGATTGAGGAGCTTGATAGATGATTCCCAAGCTCAAGGAAATGGGTCCTTAAGTTCCAAGGATTCCCTACTCATGTCGTTACTGTAAAGTTTTGTAACACGCCGTAGCCAAAAAAGACCAAAAATTAGTTTTTCTAGAATAATCTCCAGGTGCTACAAATAGTGGCATCGACAGACCGTAGCCTGAGCCACGCTCTGTCCTTCACAACCGTCTATTGGATCAAAAACTCCTAAATATTTCAGCCTCAAAAAATTGGTTAAGTCTTGGACGATGGACGGACTTACGGTCCATAGGTCAAACGATTGTCCGCAGTCTGTGGCCTTCGATCAAGGCTCCCTTCAAGCACTCTCTAACAACAGCTATGAATGACCAGCATGGTTCATAGTTGGACCTACGGTCCGTAGGTGGAAAATTTGCAGCCAGTTAAAGGGAAATGCAGTGGGGTCAACTTAAAATGATCATAAATCTTAGCATAAAATGCATTAGGTCTTCCATTACCTACTCAAAGATAAATAATTGAATTATCTTTCCAAATCCACCAACCTTCCTAAAATCAGACATTCAAGTAAAACGTTATGCCAATTTTAGTAAAGGCCAGTCTAACAGGCTCTCCCAACGGACCTAACGACGGGGCGTCGGGCGCACGACGGACCGTCAGTCCTGGCCATCGTGAGGCCCGTTAGCAACCTTCCCAGGGGTCTTTTTGACCTTTCCCACTCCGTTTAAACCCTAAGTTACGTCATTTTGACCCTAAATCATCTGGTTTTAGTCAGTTTAAGCCTAGAAACATAATTAAAACATATGCAAATCAAATTATTAAATCAAAACTTAGAAAATTAGAAGCAAGAGAGGAGTAAAAAGCTCAAGAACCCTAGTTCAAGAACGCCACAAGCTCCAGCAATTCCAGCCCCGAAACATAATTATTTTTTTGTGGATTTCATCACCAGGTATGTGGGATTTCACTAGTGGGTTCCTTTCACCCATTGGGTCCTTAGTTTCTGTCAGTTCTTGATTCTCCTATCATGATTAAACCTAGAGTTTCTAGAACTTTGATATAACTTCATGAATTTATTAAATATATGTTCCAAATCAGATTATCATGTTATTACTAAGATTATCACATGAATTTCAGAACCTTAGACTTGTATTTCTTTAGTTCATCAATTACACATGCTAGGTCATATATTTTAGACACTTCAAATATACATGCCTTAGTTGTAAATGCATAATTACCAAATTAATTGTTTCATTATTAGTTTTCATGTTTAGTTTTGAGCAATCCAGTATTTACAGAAATGCAGATATAATCCGTTAATTTACAGAATTCACTGGGAGTACCATTATACCGAGTTGGACTAGAGTTTAGCGTACGTAATAGTCACAAAACTACTAGCAAGTAGGTTGTAAGTCCCCTCTATGAGAAATTAGTTTAGTGATCACGCCAACCTGCCTTTATACCTTTGGCAGGGTATATTAGGTCCTCTAGATAGGGCGTATACATTGGACTCCACATTTAGCTCATGTGGTTTTATTATCGGTTATTATTAGCTCCCACAATTCAGCAGACTGTTTGCATTGACCATTTATCAGTATGTTCAGTATTCAGTTTTAGCATGTTATAAATTGGTCATTGCATCCAGTCGCGTTAGGATTATTATACTTGTTTTTGTGCTTGTTCAGTTATGCTTCATTTTAGCTTTACTCTATCCTACATGCTCATTACCTTTCAAGTAGTGTCTCATACATGCGCTACATCTTTTTGTGATGTAGGTTCATGTTATAAGCATCTAGATCATGCATAGATCGATTTCCCCATCTCCAATTCAGCAGATTTAGTGGTGAGTCCTCATTCTCCGAGGAAAACAGTCATGAGTTTCATTTTAGTCTTTAGTCATTTAGTTTCAGTTTTTGCTAGATTTAGCTGGGGCTTGTCCCAGTATTTCTAGTCTAGTTTCGAGGCTATTTTCAGACATAGTTAGATTCTGCTTAGTATTGAGTTAATATTTCATTTGTATTAAACTCGTTATTTTCAAGTTTCTCAGTTATAGAATATGGGTATTCCCCATCTTTTCATTTTAAGTATTATTATCTTCCGCAACAGTTTATTTTCTTTAGTATGCTCATGATCATGCCAACAGGGTTAGCTTGAGATCACTTGTGGTCCTAGGTTCCATGTCCGCATTTTGTGGGTAGCTCGGGGTGTGACAAAACTTGGTATTAGAGCACTAGGTTCAAGAGTCCTAGGATGTCTGAAAAAGCCGTACTAAGTAGAGTCTTTTAATGGGTGTGAAGTGCACAACATCTAACGAGAGGGAGGCTATGAAGTGTTTTAGGAACTTCACCTTCGTGTTACTCTTATCGTGCGTAAGGTATGATCTATTTCCATTCTAAATCGATGTTGAGCGCTTAAGATCATGCCTTCTCGTAGATCTTAGGCATGGAATGCTAATGGACGTAATGCTAACACAGTTCCTCTAGTACCAGATAAGGAAGTTCAAATGCAGAATTTGAGAAATCCAACTGAGCTTTTGGCTAAGAGTATGACAAAACAGAACAATCAGCAGGTTCTAGGTCCTACTAATAGAAATGACCGATTAGTGTCAACCAGAGTTTGTGATTTTTTTAGGATAAATCCGCCTATGTTTTTAGGATCGCAAGTTGGTAAGGACCCACAGAAGTTCATTGATGAGGTCAAGAAAAAATTTGGTGTGATGTCAGCAACTGGTAGTGAAAGTTGAGATTGGCATCTTACAAACTCAAGGATGTGACTACATATGGTTCACTCAGTGGAAAGACAACATACATGGCGTTGTCTTTTGTAACTCCATATTGCAGTCCAAATCATTAGTCCAGAAACTCTCTTAGAACCCTTCTAAGTCTACTCCAGTCGGTGACCCAATTATAGCTAAACGGGTATACAGATTTTGCCCTGTCATAGTCTCTCAGAAAGTCACCTCAGCAGATCTAGTAGAGTTAGAAATGGTAGACTTCGATGTCATTCTAGGCATGGATTGGTTACACTAATGTTATGCCTCAGTCGATTGTAGAACTAGGATTGTTCGTCTTCAGTTTCCAGACGAACCAATCTTAGAATGGAAGGGTAGTAGCCTAGCACCTATGGGTCAATTTATTTCTTACATTAAGGCCAGAAAGATGATCTCAAAGGGTTATCTCTATCATCTAGCTCGGGCTAAGGATTTTAACCTTGAAACCCCATCTCATGAGTCAGTTCTAGTAGTCTGTGAATTTCCAGAAGTATTTCCATAAGATCTTCCTAGTGTTCCTCCCGAAAGGGAAATTGACTTTGGAATTGATCTCCTTCTAGATACCTAACCTATTTTCATTCCTCCCTACAGAATGGATCAAGGAGAGCTTAAGGAATTGAAAGAGCACTTGACAGACCTTCTAGATAAGGGTTTCATCAGACATAGTGTATCACCATCGGGTGCACCACTATTGTTCGTAATGAAAAAAGATGGTTCTCTCAAAATATCTATTGATTATAGAAAGTTGAACAAGGTCACAATCAAGAATAAGTATCCCATCCAAAATATTGATGACTTTTTTGACCAACTTCAGCGTGCTAGTCATTTCTCAAAGATAGACCTCAGATAGGGTTATCATCAGCTCAGAGTCATAGATAGTGACATTTTGAAAACAGCCTTAAGAACTCGGTATGGTCATTACGAATTTGTAGTTATGTCATTTGGACTAACCAATGCTCCTGCAGCTTTCATTGATTTGATGAACAGAGTGTTCAAACTATACTTAGACATATTCGTTATCGTCTTCATTGATAATATCCCCATTTACCCTAGGAGTGAGGAAGAACATGCAAGTCATTTGAGAGTTGTTCTGTAGAAATCTCCAGTTATTTGCTAAGTTTAGTAAATGTAAGTTGTTGTTGCACTCCGTTGCTTTCCTTGGTCACATTGTATCTAGTGAAGGGATCCACAAAGATTCACAAAAGATAGAAGCAGTGAAACAATGGACAAGACCTACCTCTGCTATAAATATCAGAAATTTCTTAGGTCTAGCAGGTTATTAGAGAAGGTTCGTGGAAGGATTTTCATCCATAGCCTCACCATTGACTAGGTTAACTCTATAGATGGTCAAGTTCGAATGGTCAGATGATTGTGAGAAAAGCTTCGCATAATTGAAAACTAGATTAACTACAGCTCATGTGTTGACTCTATGGAGGATTCAGATGGTTATGTGATCTATTGCGATGCATCCAGAGTTGGCCTTGGTTGTGTGTTGATGCAACAATATATGGTTATATCTTATGCCTCTAGAAAGCTTAATGTGCATGAGAAGAACTATCCAACTCATGACCTCGAGCTTGCAGCAGTGGTGTTTGCACTCAAGATAAGGAGACACTACTTGAATGGTGTTCATGTAGATATGTTCACCGATCATAAGAGCCTTCAGTATGTGTTCACCCAGAAAGAGTTGAATCTTCGCCAGAGAAGATGACTTGAGTTCCTTAAGGATTATGATATGAGTGTGCATTATCATCCTGGAAACGTGAATGTAGTGGCCAATGCTCTTAGTAGATTATCTATGGGTAGGGTACCCCATGTTGAGGAAAAGGGAAAGGATCTAATGAAGGATGTTCACAGGCTTACTCGGTTGGGAGTTCGCCTTATGATCATATCAGACAGCGGTGTAACAGTTCAGAATAGGGTGGAATCGTCTTTGGTAGTGGAGGTTAAGGAAAAGCCATAAATTGATATGATCTTTCTTGAACTAAAAGGTGCAGCCAACAATTAGATAGTGGAGGTTTTCTCCCAAGGGGGAGATGGTATACTTCACTACCAAGGTAGATTGTGTTTTCCTGATGTGGGAGAGTTGAGACAGCATATTCTTGAAGAAGCTCATAACTCCATGTATTCTATTCATCTAGGTGACACTAAGATGTACCGCGATCTGCGTGAAGTCTATTGGTGAGATGGCATGAAGAGGGATATAGCATACTTTGTGAGTAAGTTCCCCAATTGCCAGCAAGTCATGATGGAATATCAGAAACCAGGAGGTATGACTTAAGAGATCGATATTCCAACTTGGAAGTGGGATGTGATCAGTATGGATTTCATCACAGGGTTACCTCGTATTCGCAGACAGCATGACTCGATTTGGGTGATAGTTGATAGGATGACTAAGTTTTTTCGCTTTTCGGCGGTCAAGACGACATATTAGGCAGAGGACTTTGCCAAGCTTTACCTTACTGAAATTGTGAGGTTGCATGGGGTTCCTTTGTCTATCAAATCAGATAGAGGTCCCCAGTTTACCTCTCATTTCTAGAAGTCATTTCAAAAAGGTCTTGGTACTCCAAGTTAACCTTAGTACAACATTTCATCCACAGACAGATGGGCAGGCAGAGCGTACCATTCAGACCTTTGAGGATATAATGAGAGCTTGTGTGATCGATTTCAAAGGTAGTAGGGATGATCATCTTTCTCTTATTGAGTTTGCCGATAATAATAGCTACCATTCAAGCATTCAGATGGCCCATTATGAGGCTTTATATGGGCGTAGATGTAGATCTCCTGTTTGTTTGTTTACAGTAGATGAAGCAGCTTGATAGGGATAGATTCAGTCCTTTATGCTATGGAGAAAGTGCAACTCATTAGACATAGACTTAAGATAGACCAAAGTCGTCAGAAATCTTATGTAGATGTAAGGAGAATGGAACTAGAGTTCCAAGTTGATGATTGAGTTTTTCAGAAAGTCTCACCTATGAAAGGGGTGATAAGATTTGGAAAGAAATGGAAGCTTAGTCCTATATATGTAGGCCCTTACAAGATCTTGAAAACGATTGGCAAGGTGGCATATGAGTTAGAGTTGCCAGCAAATTAGCAACAGTGCATCCGGTCTTCCATATCTCACTCTTGAAGAAGTGCGTGGGTGACCCAGCCTCTATAGTGCCATTAGAGAGTGTGGTGGTGAAAGATAGTCTTTCTTATGAGGATGTACCAGTTGAGATTCTTGACCATCACGTTAGAAGGTTGAGAAACAAAGAAGTGCTTCAGTCAAGGTTTTGTGGAGGAGTTAGTCCGTAGAGGGAACTACTTGGGAAGGAGAACCTGCCATGGAAGCCAAGTATCCTTACCTTTTTCCTTCCGATTCCACTCCAGCTTAAGGTAATAGTTCCTCTTCACTTTTACAGTCATTCATGCGTAAATTCAGTTTTAGAATCATGTTCCCTCAATTTGTACTTTCATTTTTAGCGTATTTGCATGTACTCAGAACTCAATTCAGTCAGAACTCAGTTCTCAGTGTTTAGTAGTGTGGTTTGCATCTCTGTCCCTCTATTTCAGCTAGTTTAGTCTTCATTCGAGGACGAATGTTCCCAAAGGGGAGATAACGTAACACCCCAGAGCTAAAACAGACCAAATATTAGTTCTTAAAAAAAATCTGCAGGTGCTACCAACGGTGGCATCAATGTACCATAGCTTGAACCACGGTCCGTCCTGCACAACCATCGATGGGATCAGACACTACCAAAAATTTCAGCAAGGAAAAATTGGTTAAGTCTTGGACGACAGATGGAGTTACGATTCGTAGGTCAAATGATGATTCGTACTTCATGACCATCGATCAAGACTCCCTTCAACCACTCTCTAACAAGATCTATGGATGACCAGCATGGTTCTTAAGTGGACCTACGGTCCGTAGGTGGAAAATTTGCATCCACTTAAAGGGAAATGCAGTTGGGTCAACTTAAAATGATCATAACTCTTATCACAAAATGAATTACGTCTCCTATAACCTACCCACAGATAGATAATTGAATTATCTTTCCATAGCCACCGACCTTTCTAAAATCAGACCTTTGAGTAAACGTTATGCCCATTTTAGTAAAGGCCTGTCTAACAGTCCCTCACGACGGGTCCAACAACGAGGCGTCGGGCGCACGACGAACCGTCTGTCCTGGCCGTCGTCAGGCCCGACAACAACCTTCCCTGGGGTCTTTTTGACCTTTTCCACACCGTTTAAACCCTAAGTTACATCGCTTTGACCCTAAATCATCAGATTTTAGTAAATTCAAGCCTAGAAACATAATTAAAACATATCCAAATCAAATCATTAAATCAAAACTTAGAAAATTATAAGCAAGAGAGGAGAAAAAAGCTCAAGAACCTTAGTTCAAGAACACCACAAGCTCCAGCAGTTCCAGCCCTGAAACTTAAGTATATTTCTGTGGATTTCATCACCAGGTATGTGGATTTCACTAGTAGGTTCCTTTCACCCATTAGGTCCTTAGTTTCAGTTAGTTCTTGATTCTTTTATCATGATTAAACCTAGGGTTTCTAGATATTTGATATAACTTCATGAATTTATTAAATATATGTTCCAAATCAGATTATCATCTTATTACTCAGATTATTGCATGAATTTCAGAACCCTAGGTTTGTATTTCTTTAGTTCTTGAATTACACATGCTAGGTCATATATTTTAGACACTTCAGATATACATGCCTTAGTTATAAATGCATAATTACCAGATTAATTGTTGCATTCTCAGTTTGCATGTTTAGTTTCTGCTTTCCAGTACTTACATAAATTCAGATATAATTAGTTAATTTACAGAATTCAGTGGGAGTAGCATAATACCGAGTTGGACTAGGGTTTAGGGCATCCAATAGTCCCAGAACTACTACCCAAGTAGGTTGTAAGTCCCCTATGTGGGAAATGAGTTTAGTGATCACATCAGCATGCCTTTATACCTTTGGCAAGGTATATTGGGTCATCTCGATTGGGCATATACATCGGACTCCACATTTAGCTCATGTTGTTTTATTATCGGTTATTATTAGCTCCCACAGTTAATTCAGACTCTCTGCATTGACCATTTATCAGTATATTCAGTATTCAGTTTTAGCATGTTATAAATTGGTCATAGCATCCAATTTCATCCGATTATTATACTTGTTTTTGTGCTTGTTCAGTTATGTTTCATTTCAGCTTTACTCTATCCTACATGCTCATTACCTTTAAATTACTGACACATACGTGCGCTACATCTTCTCGTGATGTAAGTTCAGGTTCTCAGCATCCAAATCACGCATAGATCGATTTCCCCATCTTCAATTCAGCAGATTCAGTGGTGAGTCCTCATTCTCCGAAGACAACAGTCATGAGTTTCATTTTAGTCTTTAGTCATTCAGTTTCCGTTTTTGCTAGATTTAGCTGAGGCTTGTCCCAGTATTTCTAGTCTAGTTTAGAGGCTATTTTCAGACAAAGTTAGATTCAGCTTAGTATTGAGTTAATATTTCTTTTGTATTAAACTAATTGTTTTCAAATATCTCAGTTATATAATATGGGTATTCCCTATATTTTCATTTTAAGTATGATTTAGCTTCAGCAACAATTTATTTTCTTTAGTATGCGCATGATTATGCCAGCAGGGTTAGCTTGTGATTACTTGTGGTCCTAGGTTCCGTTTCCGCGTCTCGGGGGTAGCTCGTGGCGTGACAAGTTTATTAAATGTTGTAAAGTTATATCTTATGTTTTTAAGGGTTGTGTCCATAATGTATTCTATGTTTTTTAAGTCTAAGATGGAAAAGAAACTTAGGGTCTAAATATGTAATATGATATTATTTTATATATGAAGTAATGTTCTAGCATATGATGTGCTATGAAAAGTTTTAAATTTTCCGCTAAATTTACTATGTCAATGCGATGAATGATAACTATGGGCTTGTATAAGACCTCCGAAATGTCAAGTACCCCATGTTTCTTCAAGGGGGTGCTCCCTGGATGTGACAAAGTTGGTATCAGATTAGAGGTTTTAAAAGTTGTTTAGGGTCCAAGAAGTCTCATATTGCCACATCTAGTAGAGTCTTGTATCATTGGTGTTGAGACGCGACACATCAAATGGTACGATAGGCTATAGGACGATAGAGTTTCCCTTATTCATCATTCTCATATCGTCCATAGAACTTAACTCTATAAAATATCTCTGTTATGTTTTCTTTTCTTATTGTCTTTTAGATGTAATTGCTTGGATGAGATCGTTCTCTATGCTTGAGGGACAAAAGATGAGTTTAAATGCTTATCTTGGTTTTGTTGGTTGAATGAGTATGTGTGAAAGTGAATTTTGGCATGTTTTGATAATGCAATTCAAATTATGGCTATATATGAAATTTATGTGAAATAGCATGATATATTGAGAAATTTATGTCATGATACAGTTAAATCATGCTAGAAGATATTATGGTTGAAATAAGTTCTTTTGGAATAGTGTGTTACGATATGTTTTTGCATAATGATATCCTTATGATATGATTTGAATTTGAAATTCTTAGTGACTACCTATGGAAGCATGCTACCTAGTAATATGTGCTTAAAAGTGTTTAATGTTTCCTTTTATATATATGTGGTCCTTGATAAGTTGCCTACTATGGACTGGAGTCCTTTGTTTAAACTTTATCCCAGGGTTATCATAGTATGCTTGTCTTGGTAAAGTCTTGTATCTCATATGGTCATGCTTTTCCCATCAATTTCCTAAATGTTGCATTTTTTGGAATTTTGAAGCATGTTCACTATAATGCTAGGCAGCTTACTGTAAGATTTTTTGGAAATCAGCTAAATTGTTCTTTTATTGGAAGTTGTTGAAATGTGTGTATAATTGATGCATATTAACATGATAATGAATGTAAAAAAGGAGAATTGCTATTTGGAATAAAGAATGAGACTCTTATGGCATGATGAGTCTTAGATTTGTTTCTAACTTCTTATTAGGTTGTGACTCCCTTGATGTTGTGGAATTAATGTTTCCCTTAAATTGAGGGTAGTATTCTTATCCTTGTAGAGTGATGATGTGGGTTTGATTGACCTAGAAGTTGTGTTACTTTAATTGCAAAAGAAAAGAAAATGTCCTTATGGCTAAGTCTCCTTGTTGTTTCTTCTAATGATGTATGACCTCGGTGTCCATTGTATTGTATGAAAACCTTATGTGGTTAAATTGTATGACCTAACTTGATAATTGGAGGATATTTTGCCTAAAATGATAAGTTTAAAATTCCTTGGTTGAATTATTGTAAATCCCTTCTAAAGTTGTTATCACTTCTAAGTGATGAAAATGAAGGTTGTTTAGTAAGATCCTCTTACGGTTGGTTAAGTTTTTCTTAATTGGGTCTAGTCTAAGTGGGATATGGTGATGGAGTAGTAAGGTTGTAGATATTTTCTACTTGTCCTTCTATTTGGCTTGAACTTGAAACTAATAAATTCTTAGTACGCTTGTTCATGAATAAGAATTTTGCATAAAGTATGAACTTCATGGCCTTTATATGTTTGGTATGTATTGATTGGATTTATCATAAGGATATTTTAAGATTCGAAAGTGCATGAAAGAATTTTTTTTTGGAATAAAATCCATGTTTTTTTGTGTTGAATTGCATCTTGATATAGTAGTTATGCATTTGAGTTAGCGAGGAATGAAAAGAAACATGGTAATAGTAACTTGTGAGGTGTAATGTTTGCCTTATAATGGAAATTTGAGTCTCCTTAAAATGGAATATGTTCAGTGTCTTGAAATTTGTGTGACTTGTATGATTTGGAATGCATAATTGTAGGTTCACTCTTGAGAAGTGAAAGCATGTTTATCTAAATTCATGTGTGTGTGCCTATGATTTGTGTTATTTTCCTCAAATAATGTTTACTATGAAGGTGAGTACTATGTTACAAATTGACATTTTGTGAAATTACTTTCTATTTGTTGTGATGTGCTTGGTGTGACTTACCATTTGGACTTCAATAGGAAGGAAACATGAGCATGCCTTGGTTCAAAAGTTGAGAATTTCTCATTTAAGAGGAAATTGACCTTGTACTATGCTTAGGTGTGAACTCATGATACATATATGTGTGTTGAGGAGAAGGACATTCCTCCATGGACACCACTAAGCATGGTATGGTTGAGTATGACATTCATGGCACTAGGTCTAACAAAGAAAGATCTTTGTTGATTCTATTCAATCAAGTATATGTGCATTGAATTATGAGTGACAAATTGTTTCTTGAGTGTTGTTTAAATCTTCATAAGTATGACTTAAAAAGTAGTTGCAAAATGAGCTCTTAATGAATTGGAGTGTAATGACCATGTTATGATTAGGAGAAGGATGTTATTACTATGAACATGATAAGAGCCTTTGTTTTTGATGCATAAAAGAGTGAGTGAATGAAAGTTTTGCTTGCTTGTGTACATTGACTGCTAAAAAAATTTGAGGATGTTATAAATGTGATGATGTACTCTATGATGCATTGAAGTCCTTGTCGTGATTAAAGTATTCTAAGTGCCATTCGAGGACGAATCTTCCCAAGTGGAGGATATTGTAAGACCCCCAAAATGATTTAGGGTGTCTAGATACTAACATCTTCTTCTTAAAGTTATAAGGTCCTAAAATGACTTATAAAATGGAATTAAGTCAGTATGTAAAGTTTGAGATGATTTGGAAGTCAAACGTCAAGGGACGACCAAGACGTTCGATGACCAGTCAGCTGTGTGCCTCATGACTTTAGACGTATTTATATATTGTATGTATTGATATTCTGAAGCCTTAAAATTAGTTATAATGATTTTTATAGACAGTATATGGAGTTTCCTGAAGTTTTGAGGTAAAATGTCCAAGACGTTCAAAAGTTAGCCCTTAAGATGCTCAAGTGTGTATTGACGGGGCCTAACCTGTTTGGACTTGTTACGTTTATTTTTTTGGGTTAAATTGATGTGGGATGTACAAAACTTGTTATGATTTGTATTTACTTTAGAATCGTCCGGGTACGACTTATAATGGCCCCACAAAAGGGCCCACAAGAAGGACCCAAGACTGGATGAGACACTACCTTGGCAGTGTCAATCGATTGAACCAAACAATGGCCAGTTGGTTGACCAACGTCTCGTTGGTGAGGTATATTCGATGGATACTTCGACTAGGAAAGTCTCAACCTAAAAATAGGCCAAGGTTAAATCGAGGGAAGCCACAGACGGCCAGTCGATTGACCAACGGCCAGTCGATGGTGATTTGTTGATGGTGGCCTTCAACACTGCCTTGCGACTGTTTTATTTAAGGGGTAAATGGGAAATTCACCCCACGACGTAAAATGGCTGTAGTTGATTAATTTACCTATTTTTGGGTATATTCTGGGATCAAACACATTAACAACCCATTCCCAATCCCCTCTCTTAAAATTGAACCTTCACTCCAAAAGCAATTCTCTTTAGAAACCTCCCTTGTTGTTGAAGCTCAAGAACAGCTTCCAGATTGGATTCTCATGGATTTTTCACGAAGTTTTAGATATCTTCATGTAGGTAAAGGTATGGTGATCCTTCATCTCTAAGTAACCTTTAACTTGGGGAGTTCTTCTCAATGTTTTCAAAGAAAGATTCATGATTAAAGCTCTCCTTCTTCAATCTATCCATGGGTTCTTTCTAAAAACGTTTTTAATGTATCAATCATGATTAATTGACGTTTTTGCATTGGTTTTAACGTGAATTTAATCCGATTGATTGATGAACCCATGTCCCTTCCAAAAAAATGATTTAGCCTTTTGGTGGGCATTGTGATCATGACTTGTTAATGGTTGAATTGTGATTCTCTTATGCTCAATTAATTATACCTATTGTTATTTACGTGAATTATTGTTGAATTGATGTTGAATGATCCATGTGATTCATTTAGTGATTCCATAAGCCATGTAGCAACCATGTGTAGAAAAGCGGCATACTTTTTAGATGATTCCTTTAGTTATTTTTAGAATAGACTAGTAATCCACTTAGTTGTTCAGGTTCTATCATAATGGTAAGGTATAGGACGACCCTTGCAGCACGAGACAATATAATGTATCTTCACTAAAGCTCTTCGGTGATGGTTGTCGGTAAGATAAATCCCCGCAGAAGTTAGATATATTTTATACATATTTATTTGTATTTTTACATACATCTTAAAGTTATATAGTCTTTTTTCATACATACAGTGTTGACATCATGCTTCAAATAGCTTTTCCTATACTGCACTTGTTTTAAACTGCTTTATATTGAAATTAGTTCAGTCTTTTATAGATGAGTTGAGACAGCTAAGTTCTTCAAATTCCCGTACAAGCATATATTTTTGTTTTATTATTCCAATGCTCATACTCATAAATTTGATGTACTGATGCTAGTTGGCTTGCATATTATTATGATACCGGCGCACTTAGTTATGATCAACATTCGGAGGATCCATTTTCATTACTTTCTAGTTTTAGTTCAGTAGGATGTTGGATGTTCATTTATAACCTTCCAAATTATTTCATAGCTATATGTTTATTGATTGAAGTCTTCTGCGTAGTAAGTAAGCCAGGCCAAGGGTTCAGTTGGGGCCAACAATGGTTCTCGAGTTCCAGTTTTGCCCAGGGTGTAGTCTCGGGTTGTTACAAATACCTCTTTTTAGATAATGATTTTGAGTAACAATATCAAACCGCACAAAGAGTTATTATTTTAAACATATGAGTTGAGTATATTTTTGGGAGTATTACTGAGCACTATCATGGGAACAAGTTCAAATAACTCAAGTCCTCATAAACCATGTAGTAAACATGGGTAAAAAAGGTCATACTTTTTAGATGATTACTTAATGATTTTTAGCATAGACTAGTGGATCACATTTGTGAGAGTCTCTATACATAATAAAGTATAGGACAGTTCTTACAACGCGGGCGAGATATTGTATCTTCACATAGCTCATTGTGATGGTTCGGTTAGAGAATGTCCCACAAAGTTATATTATATTTTATGATATACAAGTTGAGTGTTTATTTTTTTCTTCAGTATATTAAGTTTCTATCTATTGTTTTAAAAGCTTTACATATATTACATATTTAATTGTTGCTTTATTCTTGAGTATCTTGAGTTAAATTGTGCTTAATTGAGTTTATTACCATATTGTTTAGTTGAGCCCCATTTCACGGAGTTGATTATATTATCCTTGCATACTTTTGAGTTGAGTAAGTTTGAGAATTTTTGAGTATTCCTTGAGTTGAGTAAGTTTGAGAAGAGGCAAGTAGGTTTTTTTTCTACTAGTTCAAGCTTATATTTAGGCTTTAGATCCCCCCAACATGCTCGTACATCCCATGTACTGAGCCACTTAGCCTGCATCTTTTCATTATGCTCGTTGATACCATATGTAGTTTAAGTTAGATATGGTGAGCCTCTATGTTTCGGGAGGGTTCCACTTAAACTTTCAGTTATATTCCTTGTTAGGATAACGTGGGTCTATTCATTTTTTTATATGTTTTAAAGACATAAGTTGCATATGTATGGCGAGTTGAATATATTATTTAAATGTATCTATAAAGTATTATTTAGAATATTTTAAAGTTAAGTATTTCAATTGAATTCAATTTTAAATTGTTTGTATGCTTGAGCTAGTTTCCACTTATAGTAAGCCAAAATGAGGGTTCACTTGGAGAAAAACAACGGTTCTCGAGTGCTGGCCACATCCATAGTGTAGACTCGAATCTTGAAATTTTTGATAGAGGTCTTGTGTCACACCCCGCGGCTACCTCTTTGGCGTATCAGGAGACCTAGGATGAAGAGTGATGCCAAGCTAACCTTAAGTTGCATTTCATAAGAACACTTAAAGATGGACTGGAAATAGAAATACTTTAAGGAAGATTAAACATAATATAAAGTGAAATGATGGGAAAAACTTATTCTTTGTCGGTATATACAAAAACAGAGAGTTAAGTTAAAACTGGAAGATCAAACCAACTCTAAAACTGAATCTAATTTTGTTTGAACTAAAAGCCTCTAGTTGACTAGAGATGTTGGGACATGCCCAAAGCTAAATCTAGCAAAACTAAACTAAAACAATGTAATACTAAGTAGAAGACATGTCAGATCGAGAACCGATATATGCATAATCGAAATGATGAGGACCTAAACCTACATCACGAGAATTTGTAGCGCAGAGTAAAAACTGAGCTTGTATGCTAGAATAAAGTTGAAAAACATAAACATAACTAAACAAAAGAATAAGAACAATGATATAATCTAAATTGAATGTAAATACTGAAATATACTTAATACTAAGCTAACTTAATGCATTGAAGAAGTACATAGCATGTTGAGATTGAGTAGTAAACTATAACTGGTAACCTGGTCAATGCACTAGAATCTGACTGTGCGATCCACTACTAACAGACATAAAACCATGAGAGCTATCAATGGTGCCTGATACTTATGCCCTATCGATAGGATCCAATATATCTTACTAGGGATATAAAGGCATTATTGGCGTGATCACTAAATATTATTCCAACATAGGGTACTTAACCTACGAAGGAAAATAATTTTGGGAATATAAGGGTGACTGACCCTAGTTCACTCGGCATTAAGCCTACTTCCAATTGAATATGTAAGTGACAAATTATAACCAAAATTTTGTAATATTGAATAGCTTAAAATAATGACATGCTAACTGAAAGAGCAACATTAATGTACTGGTAATGAGACAGTCTTTAATGGGAAATGTATATCCGAATAGACTTACCTAGCAAGTCTAATTCATGATTTAAACGAATCTACCCAACTAGGGTTCAGAGTTTCATGCAAACATCTAAGAGTAAGTACCTCAAAACATGTTAATATGATTATGATAGTCTAATAACTTATTCACAACACTTCTTAAAGTTTAAGAAAACCTAGGTTTAAACATGATATAGAGAATAAAAAATCTAACTTAATTCTAAGGACCAAATTGGTAAAAGGAACCCAATAGTGAAATGATACATACCTGGTTATAAATTTCATGGAGAAATCATACGATTACAAGGAGGGAAAGGATGAAAACATGTTGCGTTCTTCGAGAGGGGTTTGGTCGACTCTTCTTCTTTATTTAATTAAAATTGGATAAATTTTTTGGAGAATGACTCTAGTAAGGTATGTTCTAATTTAGTAACTGATGTACCATGTTATACAAGTACATTTAACGCTTAAAAACAAGGAACTAATACTAGAATTGAATATATTTTTTATTGATTTATATATTTGGTGATGATACAGGAAGAGTCGGGTAGATATTGAAAAATAAAAGAAAAAAAGAAGTAAAAATCACTTCCATCTTGACGGTACGTGGTCTGCTTTATGGACTGTGAGATTGAGTGTAAAAGGTTTTTATAGTAGTTAAATGTTGAAAACCCAAGTTTGAGAAAGTTGAAATGAAAACCACGGACAATTTCATGGACCATGATCACTTTGACGGTGTGTGGTCCATCTCGTGAACAAGATTCTAGAAAATAGGTTGAAAGTCAAAGTTTTTGGAAAGTTTAAGGCAAGACTACGTACAACTTTATGGACCGAGATCATTTGGACGGTCTGTGGTCCAACTCGTTAACAAGAATCTAGAAAATAGGTTGAAAGTCCATGTTTTGGGAAATTTGAAGGCAAGACTATGGAAAAATTCACGGACTAAGATCATTTTGACGATCCATGTTCCATCTCGTAAACAAAAGTCCAGAGAACAAGTTGAAAGTCCAAGTTTTTGAAATTTTAAAGGCAAGACAACGGAGAAATTCAAGGTCCGTGGTATATTTTACGGTCCGTGAGATAGTCTGCTATGATGAATCTAAAACCTAATAACAAGACCCAATCTTTGGATGTTCTAAGGGAAGACCACAGAAGGCTTCCTAGACCGTGAAGCCTTTCGCGAGAAGTGATGGTGGCCGTGAAAGAGGTCAACAATGTTGTCCTAGTTTTATTAGGTTTCTTTTTAAAACATTTCATTGGGGTTTGTTTAGGTCGTTTTTGAATTATTAGATAATTATTAAAATTATTACGAAGGAGGCAAAGAAAAAATGGATAGTTTGTAGTTTCTAGGTTTCGAATCACTTTGTAACAACAGAGTTTTGGTTCTTTGATTATCAACGTGCTTTGTGAGTTGCAAGTTAACTTCATAGGTATTTAGAATTATGTTCTCAGTTCCTGTTAATAACTATATATGTGGAATTATGAGGCACTAATTATTTTGACCAGGTATGTGGGATCTATGATGATGGTGTGAAACTGATTGTGCAAAACGAGTATAGAGCACTCTTTGTTTACGTGTTGTAGGGTAAATGTTTTGATCATAATCTGGTCTAACGATTGTATTCTTTAGATGATCCTGTATCAAGTATTCGTTCGATAGAAAAACACTTTATAGGAAGAAGAAAAAAATTTACTTGCGAAATTGAGGTTAAAGCTAGAGTTCGAGAGAAGATAACTCTTAATTACATGTTAATATTAGAAAGTTCTTAACTGAATAATCATTTGTAGTTTGAGATAATATAAATGATCATCATCTAACAAGGCTGAGAAGCATTAGATAAAGCTTATTCATTGAGTCTTGTAAACTTATAAGTTTTTTTGAAACTCATATTGTAAAAGATTTTCATGGTCGTCGTCATAGTGAACACTAACCTAGGTATTCTTAATTAACTAAAAAATTCATACATAGTTGTAGTTTATGCATCAAATATGTTAATTTTGATCTCAAATTTTAGAAATTATTACTTGTCATTCATACCCAATTTTAGTTTTTGTCTAAATACTTTAGGATATAGTAACCTTCATCAGATAAAGGAGACAATAAAACATTATTTGTAAATAAATTCTCTGTGGGATCGACCTCCACTCCTATTAAGTTCTTTAAATTGACAAAGACCATTTGAACTTTTTATTGAAGTGTATGTTTGGACGTATCAAATTTTTGTGTCGGTGCCGAGGATTTTCATTCCAGAAGAGTATTACTAGCTTGAATTCGACTTGTAGTTATAATTTTCATAATTTCACTTGTGTTGCTGTTTTTCATCTACAGATAAATCTGTTAGTACATGCCCAAAACTAGAAGTAAGTGAACCCCATTGCTTCCTTACAACTCGGAACTCCAGAAAAACTTTTGCAAGATGGTTAATGTGCACGAATTAGAGACTGAAAGACAGAGATAGGCCTAGAAGCGGAACTGGATACTGCACAACATATAAAAAAAACTATTGGGATTGGTCAACCTAGACCAAGGATTCCTCATAATTCTAGGTTGGTTCCACCTAGGGGGTAGATGAAAACAAAAATGATGTGATCCCTCATCATCATCCACATCTAGCCCAAAGTGGTAGAGTTCATAATCCAGCTCACATGATATATGAAGAGGATGATGCTAAGTTTGATGGAGCTGGAGCTACTAGAGCTATAGTGTAACCTGCACTACATCCATGGGTGAAATTCACAATTACCATAACAATGATTCAATTGTGAAATCTGAAGGGAATGTTTAGTGGGGCACCCGGTGTTGATGCAAATCAACATCTGATGAACTTTTTGGGAATTTGTAAGTCTCAAGATATTTTTGGAGTTAATCAGACTACAATGAGGTTATGGCGATTTCCATTGTCTCTTACTAGGGAAACAACTAACTGGCTGAATGATATGCGACATGCCTCCATCCAAACTTGGAGTGTGTTAAAAGAAGCATTCTTAGGACGATTCTTTCCCAAATAAAAGAAACTGCAAATGAAAGACGAGATCAGCACACAGAGGCAGTTACCAGGAGAAGCAATACATGATACTTGATGGAGATTTAGTCAAAAGCTAAATGCCCCAACAATGGTCTTACTAAGAGGCATCTTAAAAAAGCTTTATATATGTCTCTTAATAAACTAATTAGAATTTGTGTTGATGTAGTTTGTGGAGGTTTCTTTTTGAAGAAACCATTTGCAGAGAGCATGCAACTATTGGATGAAGTTTCCAAAAACAACAGGGAATGGTAGTTATGAGATGTCAGCTGAACAAAGGAAATGTTATGAAGAAAGGGATGAGGAAATGACACATTTGATAAGTCGTATAGATTTATTGGTATAACACATTGTGACCATGTCTGAAAAAGTCAACGCTATGGGATAACAAACATATATGAATATCAAGCCATTGACATTGATGAGGAAGATAACTAATTGGGGAACCAAAGAGGCTTATGAAATTATATCTCTGGAAATGCAGGTCAAAATTACGCCAGATATGGTCCATATGATAGACCATAAAACGGAGAGCAAGGAAACAAGAAAATACAGATAGTTACAGAAATGATCGTAGTAGTGTGTATGTGCTTCCAAGTAGTAGAGAACCAACAAATGGTAATTCCAACATATCTAAGCTAGAAGACATGATGGATAAGGTGCTGCAAAAGGTTGAATCTACATATGCAGGAGTCAAGAAAATGAGGGGAGATTTTCCGAGCATGGGTCAGCTAGTAGATTCTTACACCACCTTGAGTAAACAAATAGAGCAAAGTTGGGACAACTCTCAGCATCTCTGAATCAAAGAAAGAATGGGTCATCGCCAAGTGATACCATTCAAAATCCCAAAAAGGATGGACACTATATGGCCATCACTACTAGGAGTGGTAAGGCGTAATCTAACCACATATCTACAGGTAACGAAGATTAACAGGTTAAGAAGCAAGCTGGTAAAAAGGATGATGAAAGTACACATGAAGATGAATTGAAAGAAATCCAACACAGAGTAACGCTTGCAAGAGAAAAAGACAAAGAGATCCAAGAAAACTTGCCGCAACAGAATATTCCTAGACCTCCTCCTCCTTTCCCTCAAAGACTCAAAAGAAAAATGAAGATGGGAAGTTTACAAAATTCATTACTATGATGAAATAACATTCACTAAACATCCCACTGGTGGAAGCTCTTGACAAATGCCAAGATATGCCATGTTTATGAACGACTTGGTTACCAAGAAAAGAGTTGTATGTCTTGATTTTTCTAATGATCTACATAATTGTTATTCCATTGCAACTAGATCTCTAGTTCAGAAAAAAGAAGATTCAGGTGCTTTTACTATTTCATGCACCATTGGGTCAATCAAGTTTGCGAAAATTTTGTGTGATCTTGCGGCTAGCATTAATCTGATGACATTAGCCATTTACACGAAGTTGCATTTGGAAATGCCAAAACCAATAAAAATGAGATTTATGATGGCTGACAGGTCACTTAAGAGACTAGTTGAAATCTTGCATGATGTATTAGTAAAGGTAGATACATTTATCTTCCCAGCAAATTTCATTATTCTGGATTGTGAAGTGGACTTTGAAGTTCCCAAAATTGTAAGAAGACCATTTTTGGCTACGGGAAGAGCTTTAGTTGATGTTGAGAAGGGGAGTTGAAGTTTAGACTCAATTTAGAGGAGGTACTATTTATAATATGTTGATCAATGAAATAACCGCAAGAGATGGAAGTGGTATCTTCAATTGAAGTTGTCTGTGATAATGATGTGAGGGCACCTATAGAAGAGACGATGACTATTGAAACATTTGTTGTTGTGCTGATGAACTTTGATGCTGATTTCCGAGCTGACTATGTAGAAACATAAATTCTAGAAAGGGTATGGTAGAAAATTCTTATGCCCCCAAGAAATTATACTTGAACTTTAAAACATACCAAATCCTCAAGCTAAAACCTCCCTTGAGAATCACCGATTGTGGAGCTGAACTAAATTCCCAGTCACCTCATGTATGTATTTTTAGTTACTAACAATACTTTATCTATAATATATGTTGCATATTTAAATGAAAGACAGATACAAAAGGTGATTAAAGTGCTTCAAAGTCTTAAAAAGCCATTGGGTAGACCATTGCCTATATAATTAGAATACCTCATGGCATTTTCACACTGTAAATTAAGCTGGAGGAAGACTGCATACCTAGCATTGATCACCAAAGGAGGTTTAACCAACCAATGCATTAGGCGGTTAAAAAGGAAATAATCAAATGGTTAGATGCTGGGGTGGTTTACCTAATCTCTGATAGCCACTAGGTCAGTCTAGTGCAATGTGTGCCAAAACAAGCCATGACTGTGGTGGCAAATTTCAAGAATGAATTAGTTCCACCGCGACCAGTAACTGGGTGGCGAGTATGCGTGCAATACAGGAAGCTAAACAAATGTACCTTGAGGGACCATTTCCCTATGTCATTGATGGACCAAATATGGATATGTTAGCAGGTAAAGGTTGGCACTCTTTCTTAGATGGATACTCTAGTTACAACCAGATATCCATTGCTCCTGAAGATCAATAAAAGACTATGTTTACATATCCTTACAAAACTTTTTCATTTAAACGCATGTTTTTTTGATTGAGTAATGCACCGACTACATATCACATGTGTATGTGTCTATTTTTTTAGATATGGTTGAGGATACTTTGGAAGTATTCATGGATAATTTCTCTGTAATAGGTGATTCTTTTTTGATGATTGTTTGTTAAATATTAGTAGGGAATTACATAGATGTAAGGAAGCTAAACTGGGAGAAATTCCACTACATGGTTAAAGAGGGCACTGTTCTTGGGCATAAAGTGTCGCAGAAAGGAATTGAGGTGATCAAAAAAATGCCCCCACCTATATGTGTAAAAGAGGATCAGAGCTTTTTGCGACATGCTGGATTCTATAGGTGTTTCATGAAGGACTTCTCCAATGTTGCACACCCCACGTGCAAGTTCTTGAAGACGGAGGTGAAAATTGTTTTTGCTGAGGCTTACCTAAAAGCTTTTGAAAGCCTAAAGAAAACTTGTCTCAGAACCTGTAATTATCGGTTCAAGGTAAAAGTGCACAAAAATCATGCTTCTTTGAGATATCTCATTGCCAAAAAGCATGCAAAACCAAGGTTAATCAGATGAGTGTTACTACTTCAAGAATTCAATTTTGAAGTAAAGAATAAAAGATATGCTGAAAACTAGGTAGCTAATCACCTTTCAATACGCTTTTCTAGATGAACAAGTATTGGCTGCTACTCTTGATATCATTCCCTGGTTTTGCTGATTTTGCTAATTTTTTAGTTAGTGATTTGACACATGAGGGGTTGACTTATCAGCGAAGGCACAATTCTTACATGATGTTGGTAAGTAATTTTGGGATGAAGAATATATATAAAGAGTATGTGCTGATAACATAAATAGGCGATGTGTTCCGGAAGCTTAAATGGTACCTATTCTAGAAGCCTATCATTCATCTCCAGTAGGTGGGCATTATGGTGGCGCTCGAACAGCCCATAAGATATTTCACTATGAATATTACTAACCATCTATTGACTATGCATTTGAATCGGTATGCTAAAGGTAAGGAGCCATATCGAGGCATCGTGAGATGCATATGACACCCATTTGGAAGTAGAGCTGTTTGATTTGTGGCGAATTGATTTCATGGGTCCCTTTATGAGTTCATATGGATAAAAATACATTTTGGTAGCAGTGGACTACGTATCCAGATTGGTGGAAGCTATAGCATTACCTGAGAATGATGGAAAGAGTGTTGACGTGTTCCTAAATAATAACATTTTTGCATGATTTGGAACACCTAGAACTATTATCAGTGATGGTTATTCCAATTTTTGGAACAAAGTGTTTAGTGCGCTTCTGACCATGTATGGGGTGAAATAACACAAGGTAGAAACACCATATCACCCACAAACTAGTGGATAAGTTGAAGTGTCTAATAGAGAAGTCAAGAAATTTTTTGCCAAAGTAGTAAATGCTAACAAAACAGATCGGGAAAGATAGATGGATGATGCACTATGGGTATAGCAAACAACTTTTAAGACACCTATTGGTATGTATCCATATCAAAAGGTGTTAGAAAAAATATGTCATTTGCATGTTGAAATTAAGCATAGGGCACTCTAAGCATTGAAGAAGTAGCATCTCAACTGAAATGAAATAGCTAAGTTGAGATTAGATCAGATAAATTAGATGTATGAGTTTCATCAGAAAGACTACGAGATATCAGCATTGTATGAGGAAAGGATGAAGAGATATCATTATAAACAAATTGAGAAACAAAGTAGCTCTCTTGTTTGATTCCTGATTGCGTTTATGTATGGGAAACAAGACATTAATGGTGTAGACCTTTCAAGGTTACAGAACTATATCAATATGGAGTTGTTGAGATGGAAAATGTGAAAGGGGATAGATTTAAAGCAAATGGACAAAGAATAAAGGCATATATAGGTGCCTCGGAAGAGGCTAAGGCAGTTGAAGAATGCAAGTTTGATGATGTCAAAGTAATAAAGTACCTTTAGTCATGCCATGATGTTTAATAGTGCATTGCTTGGGAGGCAACCCAAAATGTTTCATTTAGATATTTTTGCATTCCTTATTGTTTATTTTGGTTTATAGAGTTACTCGGTGCTGACATGTGCAAAAAGGTTTAAAAATTTTCAGAAAACGTGGTGCAATTTACAAATGACTGAAGACTTCACGAACTATAGTGCACTTCACTGGCGCTTTCATGGTCCTTTAAGTTGAGGATCATATAAAGAGGCTACTGGAAAGTAACTAAAAAGGTTCGTGAAAGGGTTCACGGTCCATAGTAATGTATACATACCCTTTAATTTTTTCGTGAATTTTAGGTGGAACTAAATGAGTCAAAGTATCTCCACGGGCAGGCTTACGGACCGTGAAATTCTTTACCGGGGACTTCACGATTCGTCATCTCTCTTAGTCAAATACCATCAATTTATTTCAACGGGAAGTTTAACGGCTTGTGATGCCTTTCATGTGCTATTTCACGGTCTGTTGTTCAAAAATATAATATACTTAACCCGAACCGACTTGGTACTAGACCTGGTCAAATTTTGCAAGGTAATTAGGTCCAAGATCACGTGCTTTTGTTTTTACTTCTTCTATCCTTCCATTTTCTTCTCTGTAACGGTTCCTCCCCACCATACCAACCAAAATTCACTCACAAAGAAGTTCGAGTTGTGTGATTGTCTCAAGAACCCTACATTGATATTGCTAAGTGTGAAGTTTAAGATTCCCCCAAGGAAGTAGAATTTCAAGTGTTTAATTTACTCTTTTGGTCTTAAAATTGTCTTCTATAATCATTTTTCTTGATTAAATATAGTAGTAATGGGATGATGTTGCAATTAAAATTGACTACCTTTGTGTTATAGGGGTCGAAACCGATCAGTTATTCTCTAGGGTAAGGAAATAGAGAGTCGGTTGAGGTTAGTTAGATTGAATATGGGGGTTAAATATTAATACCTATTTAGTATTGTTTGAGGTTTAAAAATGGTGGAAAGAGTTGAAGGTATCGGAATAGAGGTGTCATTGACCTCACACTAACATATGGTGAGTCCATGCTAGACTTCACATATCGTAGAAGTATCTAGGTACCGTGAACCTTCTCGTGGACCATGCACATGAGACATGGTGGGTAAATTGAGTTCAAGGACAAGAGCATGGTCCATGGTTACCTCCGCGGACCATGAACATTTATTGGAAAATAATGAAGAAGAAAACATTATGCATTGATTCTTGCCACACTTTAACGGAGGACTTCACACTCCGTGGTTCACTTCAAGGACCGTGAAAGCAACTTTGAACATTACTTGAAGTTTTTGTTTTATTTTATTATTACTCTCTTTTAAGTATTTCATGCTATGTCTTGTTGATCCCGTGAGCCTTTACGATGATATGTTGGGTGACATTAATCTTAAGGTAAGGCGTCAAGATGATGTTAAACACAGTGAGAGTTTGAGTACCCGATAGTATGTCACTTATTTGCGCTCGTGCTAAGATTTGTAATGTCTAAGGATAGAATTGCACGCCGACCAAGAATAAAGAATGCAACACAGGCATGCCCCCTACAACTTCCGAATCGAAGGGACATGCCGCATCTGAAGCTAGTGGGTCTGACGTTCAATTAAATGTAAATCCAACAAAGCATTTACCTCATACTACTAGATCACATGTATAATGAGCATACTCCCAAACACTCCTTTGTAGTCTAAAGAAGAGGGAATGATTTTGATAATGCTGCAAATGCTAATAGTTACTCTTAGTATGCTACAAGTAGGTATAATGCTGATAACTATAGCGACAATGTAAATAATAACTCATGGGGCAGTGCTGAAGTTGAAAGTAGTACTCTGGCGGACTCTTGCCCCTCGTCTCCAGGAACACATACAAAACCCCAAACAACAGCTCAAGTAGTTGTTAATTTGAGAGATCTTAATGACATACTCACGAATGAATGACCATTGATTGGTATGTGCATGCTCAGGAACCTCATCCTGATTGGTGGGAACAACTCATTGAATGATACCGTTCTATGTGGACTGTGAATTGAAAAAAATAATTCTTCCATAGATGAATTTTGAACAAGACGAGCAGCTTTGAGGATCATGCTATTTTGACTGAGTTTAGGGTGGTTATCAGTGACGTTAAGGCATTTCTGGATATTTACTAGACTTTTCAATTTCACAAGTTTGAGTGGATGGATAATGCATTGGAAATTTCTCCGTCCACCTGACAAAAGAGTTTTATACATCATATGAAACCACTCTGATGAACCTCGTTCCTTCCATTAAAACCACAAAAAGAGGACATAATGATTTTTCTACTATATTAGATCCCCTTGAATCCACATAATTAGGGGCACGACAATTGACATTTTGGAAAATTATTTGAAATGAATGTTGCACGAACCAAACTACACTACTCCACTATCAGTGGGACTGTTTTAAGGGAAACACCATAAGGTTATCGATGCAGCAAACATGGAAGATCAGGCTTCTCGAAAAAGGGTGTAACATTGGATCGCCTAGTAGATCGCCATATATATAGAAAATGAGAGTTGGATTACTATTAAGCCATTAATCATCGCTAATGATACACTGACTTTTCAAACTAAGGTTTGGTAGGCTGTTGTTCGGGCACAATTGAAGCAACGGCAGTGAAAACACTATTTCCCCTTCTCTTGAGTCACTAGTAGCTTGACTACTAAGTCGTTACCCTGTAAATACAGGGAGGAACATAACAAGTAAAATGAGAAGTCAGGCATTAAATGAGAGGGCAAAATTTCCCTTCTCTTATATGATAGGGAAATTGTCTCCAAGCACAGATGCCCCCCAGCCTCTTGGTTCATCGATGGCGTGAGGCATCAAAAATCATTTAGGTGTCTAAGATAAAAGTTTTACCAACTACATGTTTGGTGCTAAATCTGCAGCGATGGGTAGTCTGGTTGTTGCTCCACTGGTTTCGTTAGAAATGGCATAAGCTGATAGAGTACCCGAGAAAGGAGAGTAATCTCAAACTTCCATACAAGCACCATAATCGATCTCCACTGCTCAACCTTCAGGTACTTTTTCCACTATCCCTTTAATAGCATAGATTGCAAATAATTGCCAAACTAGGGCATTAGCACACGAGATAATGCACTGGATACCTCAATTGATTGAGACCAAAGTGTCTTCTGCCAAGAAGGGGATCACTAGTAAGGTCCAAAAAGAGTTAGGGGGCTCAAAGAGAGACTGGATTGTATAGAAAATCTGGTGCAAGACCAATTCAAAGTTTAAAGTCACACAAAGATCGATGATCTTAAAGAAAATAAGTTGGGGCTGAAATATTATCTCAAATTTATAATTAAGCCAAGAAGCATGTACAACTGCCTGCTACTGGATTACCAGATTCTCTAATGCAGTGTGGAATAAGGCACCCTCAGTACAATCCATTGATGAAGTTTGGGTGAATTACCACCTGCTAAATAAAAAAAGAGAGAGCATAACGCTCGTGACCTGGAAGAGGAAAATTCAGTTGACCCAATATTAGAGGCACAAAAAGCAGAAATAAAAGCTCGCAAAGAGTCCAAGAAGTTTAAAAAGGAACGAGCAACCAGTGAAAGAGAACAACAAGAAGCCATTTTAGCTGCCGCGTCGGAGAGTGGAGCACCTGCTCACACTGAAGGTACAACACCCATCACTAAGGTGTCTAATATATCCACTACATTACTCAGTTATGAGCAGACACCTATTCATAAATCCTTGAGCCACAAACCGTTGCCTGGAGCGTTATAGGCATGACCCCTTCTAATAGCTTTTTATGTGTATCATTCTATATTGACTTTGAGATAAAATTCCTTTCTTTTAGGGAAGGGGTGGTTGAGAAACCTTTAATATATATTAGAAAACTGAAGTTGTCTCTGTCTATTGATGTTGTTGATGTATCAAGTAGGTTGAAATAAAAAGTTGTCTATCAGTAAAGGAAATGACTAAATGATTCTTAATTTGAATGATAAATTTTTGAACTAAGAAACTAGATAATACAATCATGTGTAAGTGTGTGTGAGTGTTGATTTATGTATTGTGTGAAACCGAGGATATTTGGATAGGAATGTATCAATAAGCCATGTTTATTATATTCCAGTAAAAAGTCAGAACACGAAACCAAATAAAAAGCTTACCACTTGAACCCATGATGAACGTGAAATATATTTTTATTCTTACCAAAAAAGTTCACAACCTTGGTTTACCCAAAGGTACGTTGTCATTGATATTCTCTAATTACACCTCCTTAAAGAAGTATAAGTGGTCGTAATAAAGTAGAGAACCCAACTAGTAGGTTGGGGTCGATCCCTGAGGAAAATGGCTTAGACTTAACTTCAATGTATAATTATATCTATTTAGCCAAAGTCTTTCAGAAAACAAGTAATAAAAGAGTGGGTTTTGTGAAACAAATTTCTTTAACAATTGAAAGTTAACAAGTAAGCAAAAGTAATAATTTAGTTTTTATCAAGTTGTGAAACAAACTAGGGTATATGTGTTCCCCATAGGTTCATAACACCGTATTCATAGCAATAGAAATTCATCCCTAGTGTTGTGCATGTAAAGTAAAAACATATGTATCTCTAAAATCCTTAGTCCGGCAACTAGAGAATTTCACCCCCTACCTTGGTCCGGCTACGTGTATAAAAGTTATAACCCTTATATATACTTCACATTAGACATCATAATCGATGTATGACTTAGTTATTACCTTGCACCAATTGACACTAGCCTATTAGTTAGTATCCCACTAAATCTGTGTTGATAATTCTATTCCTATTACTACCTCCATGGTCCGGCAAATAGAAACTAGACGAGTTCTAACGTTGTCCACAATTAAAAAGACTTCTAAGCGAAAGAATTCTCAATACATGCAAGAACCTATTTGAGAATTGCTTATTTGCTAGGTTTACTTTATTAATTACCCATGGTTCCCACAACCTTAGCTGTGGATTAAGTTACCCATGCAAGAAAGATCACAGTTCTAATGTTTAAGGAAGAAATCATGAACTAACTTCAACAATAAGAATAAACCTAGAAAATCAACCAGAAATTACAAGATAGATGCCAAAGTTTGCAAAAACCTATCTCCAAAACAACAACAACAATACTAATAATATCGAACTCCAAAAATGAGGTTTTAATCCCTATTTATAGAAAATATTGTTATAAATTAAAAAAATTTGAAATAAGGAATTTTTTTTCTAAAAATGCGACATTGATCGACAACCTCTATAACGCATCAATGGTCCTTCTACTACCACAGTCAGTCCAGACTTACAATTCTTTTTCTTTCTTAGCTCAGCATCTTCTATGAATAAAACAACAGACCTGCGGTATGGTTTGTTGACTCATATACAGTTTCTCAATGCTCCTTTGTCATTCCATATTTAGAATCTTGAGAAATCAGGTATTGGAGCCTTCTCTAAACCGATCGACGGTTCACTAGTACACTCCGTCAATTGATCAATGAATGTTCATTTGAGTTCGTGGTTTTACAATTAGTCAGATTCCCCTGATCTTCTTCCTTCGCATGAACTGCACACTGATGGTGACCACTTACAGACCATCGATTGAACGACGGGCCGTCAGTGTCCTTCATAGGTCATCTTTGTGCACTACTTTTCCAGCTTCCTTCTGCATTTTTATGCTAGACAACTTTCCTGTAAAACAAATGTAAACACACACAACTCTTAAGTAAAAAGCATTGAAAACATCGTGACACCACGGTACATCAGTCACACTTCAGGATAAAAGCCTAAGTTTAAGGTGAATGCAACCAAAATAAGAAAAAACTAGTTAAACCTACATTATAAAATGCAAAAGTGGTGTTTATATATAAAATAAATAAATGAATAAATAAAGGTGTGGCTGCTGGGATGACATAAATAAAGAAAATAAAAGACCTAGTTAGAAGGGGAATTGTAAAAACAAAACTTTGGGAAACCAAGGGACTAGTCACTCACGAATCTAGACATATAAATACACTTTCCCTAACACGAAGCCTATATTACTAAGCCAATAAAAGCCCTACGCTGATCCTATTCCAATTTTCTAAAAGATAGAGTGTAGAAAATGAGAGCTAGCTTAAAGTACTTGTTGTTAGTGTTAGATAATCTTTGATAGCGTGAGAGTAGTACTCAGTCCAGACCATTCTTAGTGAGGGACTTCTTTGGTGTGAGTACATTGTGGTTGCATTTGAGGGTGGATTAAGTAAGCTGATGACTCACAGGTACAGGCATGATTTACTGTAAGTAATGAGATGTCATATATAGATCCTTACATGTTAGATTCAAAGAATTGGGATATAAAATGTGCTGAAAATAATTGTTGCATATTGTCAATGATTTGAAAATATTTTGAGAAGTAGATGGATTGCTGGACTCACACTTGAGGAAAAGTAATGGTTCTAAGTTGAGGGTGTTGACGTACCATGATATACGGGTACAATTTAATGCTTTAAAACAAGGAACTAATACTATAATTGAGTATATTTTGTATGATTTGTTGAGTTTATTGATGATACAAGAAAAGTCTTGCATATATTGAAAAAAATTAAAAATCACGTCAACCACGATGGTTCGTGGTCCATTTCATGGATCGTGAGATTGAACGTAAAAGGTGATTGCGGTAGAAAGATGTTAAAGACCCAAATTTGAGAAAGTCAAAGTTAAAACCACATACAATTTCATGGACCGTGATCACTTTAACAGTTCGTGGTCCATCTCGTGAAAAATATTTTAGAAAATAGGTTGAATGTCCGAGTTTTGGAAAGTTGAAGTCAAGACTATGAACAACTTCATGGACATTGATCAATTTTACAGTACGGGGTCCATCTCATAAACAAAAATCCAATAAATAGGTTGAAAGTCTAAGTTTTGGGAAAGTTGAAGGAAATACTACGGACAACTTCGCGGAACGTGATCAATTTGACGGTTCATGGTCCAGCTAGTGAATAATAGTCCAAAGGACAAGTTATAAGTCCAGGTTTGGAATGTTTAAAGGTAAACCATGGAAAAATTCACAAACCATGGTCTCTTTTGTGGTCCGTGATATAGTCTGTTGTGTTGAACCGAGAAGTTAATGAGAAGACCCAATCTTGGGATGCCCTAAGGGAAGACCATGAAGACTATCACGAGATGTGATGGCGGTCGTGAAAGAGGTCAACAATACAGTCCTAGTTTTATGAGGTTTCTTTTTAAAACATTTTATTGGGATTTACTTAGGTCATTTTTGAATTATTAGATCATTATTAAAAATTTTATGAAGGAGGGAAAGACAGAACTTGATAGTTTGGAGTTTCTAGGTTTCAAATCACTTTGTAACAATGGAGTTTTGGTTCTTTAATTATCAACGTGGTTTTTGAGCTGCAAGTTAACTTTGTAAGTATTTAGAACTATGTTTTCAGTTCATGTTAATTGCTTTATACATGGAACTATAAGGTACTCAATATTTTGACCAGGTGTGTGGGATCTATGATGATGTTGTGAATCTGATTCTGCAAAACGAGTGTAGAGAATTCTTTGATTACATGTCGTAAGTTAAAACTTTCAATCATTATTAGTCTAACGAGTGCAAGCTTTAGACGAGCATGTATAAAGTTTGTTCCAAAGATAGGAAAAAGCAAAAAATCTACTTATGAAATTGAGATTAAAGCTACAGTTCAAGAGAACATAATTTTAACTTCAGGTTAATATAAGCGAGTTTTTAATGCAATAATATTACAAAATATCAATTTTTTATTATCTAAAAATGATGAAAAGCATTAGATAAAGCTTATTCGTTGAGTCTTGTGAACTTATAATTGCCTGAAACTTAGATTGCAAAAGATTTTCATAGTCGATCGTCATAGTGAACACTAACTTGGTTAGTCTTAATAAACTGAACAATTCATACATAGTTGTAGTTTATGCATCAAACTTGTCAATTTTGATTTCAACTTTAGAAATTAGTACTTGTCATTCATACCCAATTTTACTTCTTAGCCTAAATTCATTAGGAGATAGTAACCACAATTGGATAAAGGCGACAGTAAAATATTATCTGTAAATAATTTTTTGTGGGATTTACCTAGGACAAAGATGACCATAACGACATAGTTTACGGGTTAAACGACATAGTTTAGGTGTCCAATGCATAGGGAAAATACCTTGACTTAAAAGTTGTCGGAGCCAATCGATAGACCTGACCGACACATACAGAATGGACGTACATTCCATCCTGGTAAACCATCATTTGGCTTCTTGGAATGGTCTTGAGGGTGATGAACCATGGATATGGACCACGCACCATGCTCCCACTATGGTCCGTAGATGCTGGTGTGGTTCTTGAATTATCTAGAGTCTCTCGGCTTTCTGGGAACGGCTGCATATGGCCAACCCCGGACCCTACCTACAATCTGCGCTTAACCTGTGGTCCTCATGTGACACCTGCAACTTCTAAAATTCTACATTTTTAGAATGTCTAGGATATTTGGTGTTACATTATCTCCCCCTTGGAACATTCGTTTTTGAATTGCGACTAATCTAGCTAAATATGAATGGAAAGAGATACAAACCCTACCACTAAGTACTGGAAACTGAAACCTAACTGAATTAATTTTCAAGTACATGCAAATGCGCTGAAAATGCAAGTATAACTGAAGAAACACGAGTCTAAGACTGGATCTTATTACAACAGGGGAGTATCCACAAGAAGCAAAACAACGTATTTTACCTCTCTTAGATCTAATATAACTCTCTTAGCTTCGTTATATAACATCATATAAAAATGGAGGGAATTAAAAACTTTTCTTTTAACATAATAAGAAAATCATTTCATAACAAAGAAAGACTTTCTAAAATGTGTCCGGAAACAATCTACGAAATACATGAGTAATAAAAGACATTAGGAGAATATTGGGGTGGTGTTCTCTAATGCTATGAAGACTCACCAATCTATAATCTTCTCCAAACATAGTAACCTAGCCTCCAAGCACTCAATCTCCCAAAATACCTACATTCGGTTAAATGTATAGGCAGCATGCATTAGTACAAAAGGTACCAAGTGTGAAATCTAACATATAAAACATAAGCTATATCAAAGGGTTAGTCAATAAGACTAATAATCAGAATAAATAATAGCATAGTCATAGCATAAAACCAACATAGGCATTTTAACATACTACTTCAACATAAGACATGCATAACTTCATACTTCAACCATTTGTCCTTCATACTCAAGTAAACTACATCACAAGCCACTTCCAAGTATATTTCCTCAAGGACAAGGTAGCATCCCATTATAATACCTAATCTAATTACCTCTCTTTTGTCATTCTTGATCATAATCCACTTTCATAATTAAGACCTAAGTTCTTCATGAAATAAAGGCATTATACCCCTAGGTCACCTCAAGTCACATTTGTGTAATGCATGTGGGGCATCACATTCTAGCTCACATACTAAGCATATCTTAAAGTCACCCTACTCATTCTATCCTTCTTTAGGTTTCATCTTCGACACACTTCATATTGACAAGGAACTACAAATCTAAGTCAATCATATCATGGAATGCAACTAAAGCAACTATCCAAGCAAAGCATACATCATATAGGATACCATTTCATAGGTAGCTGAAAATCATACTTGTGACATGTATGGAAGGCATCCCATTTTACCATTCATACTAAGTACTCATTTAAGATAGCTTATTAAATGTTAACAATATTCCATACTCGTATATCAAGAAAAACATCCTGTCATGCTAAGCATAAAAAACATGTAACATCATAGCATACAATCCAAGCAAACAAAAGAAGGATATAAGAATACCAACCTAGCCACCATGCACCCATTTATGTAGATTCAGGTTATCCACAGGGGAGAATATTTCAATCCTAAGCTATTCTTAAGAGAGATATATATCTTAATCCTAAGCTACCTTGAAATGGTTTTGGCCTAACCAAGTCAAGCTACCATGAAGGCATTCTAGTCATGCTACTCCAACCTAACCCTAGGAGAGTATCGATCCTCCATCCTACGCTAACTTGCCTACTACTAATTAAAGCTACCATGACAACCATTTTACCAAAACAAGATCAAGCTAACCATGGGAGATCTTAAATCCTTCAACCTAAGATACCATGTGATTCACCATCCCAATCTACCATGAGATCTATCATCCAAGCTACCATGAGATCTACCATTTCAATCTACATAAATCAACTATCCATGGAGGAGTCATAAAACTCAAATCCGGTTATTATATCTTGGTCTTACCTTACCAAGCGAACTACACAAAAAATGATTATACAATACAATTTCAATTTATTATAGTATATCATGCTTTGATTCATTTTAGGTTCTTAGGTCTACCTAGAATCCATCTATGTGAGAAAGAGAACAACACATAACTTTCACCTCATAATGGCATGACCATAAAAGCCCTAATATCAATGGCTACATGCCCAATTTTTAATACTTGCTTCATTCCATCATGACCATGTCTAGTTACAAGATATTATATTTACTATGATCATTAGAAGGTAATTCTAGTCATGATTAATCATATAGGTTCAATTCTAACTTTACAAGTAAATATCCTTCTTATTCAATTATACCTAATTTAATTTCTATATAGATGATCCTAACTATGATGAATTATTATTCAACACAATTGAATTAAGAATATTAATTTAGAACCTTTAACCTTGCCTCTAATGGCCTAAACCAAACATGATTACTTTCATCATTGTAGATTAGAATTCATCAAGGAATTCAAATAAAAACATCACATTATCATCATATAACATAATTGAATGCTACCAACTGAATTGGGATCACAAATTTCACACTCCGAGCTACCCTGAGACGAAGACTCGGAACTTAGGACCACAAGTAATCCCAAGCTAATCCTACTAGCATGATCCTGAGCATACTAAGGATAATAAACTGATGCGGAAGCTAAATCATTACTTATAATTAAAAGATGGGGAATACCCATATGCTAAAACTGATAAGTATGAAAACGAAGTTACTAACTCAATACTAAGTTGAAACTAACTATGTATCAAATAACCTCTAAACTGGACTAGAAATACTGGCACAAGCCCCTACTAGATCTAGAAAAAACTAAAACTAAATGACTAAAGACTGAAATGATACTCACGATTGTTGTCCTTGGAGAATAAGGACTCACGACTGAATCTGCTGAACTGGAGATTGGCAAATTGATCTATGCATGATCTGGATGTTGAGAACCTGAACCTATATCACGAGAAGATGTAGCGCAAGTATGCGTCAGTACTAGAAAGGTATTGAGCATGTAGGATGGAATAAAGCTGAAATAAAACATAACTAAACACGCATAAAAGCAAGTATAATAATTTGACATGTTAATCTCAATTCTGAGCTAACTGGATGCAATGACAAATTTATAACATGCTAAAAGTAAACACTAAATATATTGATAAATTGTCAATGCAGAGAGTCAGATTGAACTCTGGGAGCTACTAATAACCGATAATAAAACCACATGAGCTAAATGTGGAGTCCGATGTATACACCCATTTGAGGACCTAATATACCCTGCCAGAGGTATAAAGGCATGCTGGCGTGATCACTAAACTTATTACCTATAGAGGGGACTTACAACCTACTTGGTTAGTAGTCTTCGACTATTGGGTATGCTAAACCCTAGACTAACTTTGTATTATGCTACTCCCACGAACTCTTTACATTTACTTACTATGTCTGAGTTTCTGTAAATACTGGATAGCTCAAAACTGAACACGCAAACTATGAATACAACAAATAATCTGGTAATTGTGCATTTATAACTGAGGCATGTATATTTGAAGTGTTTGACCTAACATGTGTAATTCAAGAACTGAAGAAATACAAAGCTAGGGTTCTGAAATTCATGCAATAAACTGAATAATAGCATGATAATATGATTTGGAACATAGAACTAATAAATTCATAAGTTTCATTTGAAGTTCTAGAAACCCTATATCTAATCATGATAGGGAATCAAGAATATAACTGAAAAATAGAGACCCAATAGGTGAAAGGTACCCACTAGCAAAATCCCACATACATGCTGATAAAATTCATGGCAAAATACTTAGATTTTTGGGATGGAACTGCTCGAAACTTGCTTCGTTCTTGAACTAGGGCTCTTGAGCTTTTTTTCTTTTCTTGCTTCTAGTTTTGTAAGTTATGATTTAATGATTTTACATAAATATGTTTTAGTTGTGTTTCTAGGATTAAACTGACAAAAATATGATGATTTATGGTCAAACGATGTAATTTAGGGTTTAAACAAAGTGGGAAAGGTCCAAAAGTCCCATGGTTAAGTTGTTGTCGGACCAAACGACGGACACGACTGAGGGTCCATCGTCTGACCGACGCCCCGTCGTTGGGTTCGTTGACTAGGCCTATTCGATAGGCCTTTACTAAAATCGAAATAATTTTTTACTAGGAGGTCTTATTTTAGCAAGAACGGTGGCTATGGAAAGCAATTTCAGTTATCTATCTGCGGGTAGGTCTTAAGACACCTAATTCATTTTGTGCTAAGAGTCATTGATCCAACTGCATTTCCCCTCAACTGTTTGCAACTTTTCCACCAACGGACTGTAGGTCCACCTACGGACCATGCTGGTCATCCGTAGCTCTTGTCATAAAAAGTGGGTGAAGGGAGTTTTGATCGATGGTCACAGAGTACAGACGCCGTCTGTCCTACGGAACTTAAGTCCGTCCGTCATCCAAAACATAACCAATTTTTCTAGGCTGAAATATTTGGGAGTTTTTTATCCCATCGACGGTTGTGCAGGACGGACCGTGGGTAAGACTATGGTAAGTCGATGACACTGTTTGTTGCACATGCAGATTTTTTCTCTGTAAGTCTTATTTTTGGTCTTTTTTGGCTACGGGTGTTACAACAACCAAGCCCTACCCACAATGTAATCGGAACCCAAACTAGATTGCGGTATTTAGGATTCACAATTGGGGGAAACTATAGATTCTCCATGGATGGAAGAATCCATGAATGAAGGAGATTTACATACATTTTATTAAAGCCTTTACCTAAGCTTGAAACCTTGGTGAAATTCTTCCTAGATGATGCCTTCTTCTCTTGTTCTTCAATGGTGATATTTAGACAACTTAAGGGAGGGAGGGTTAGTTTTGAAGAGTGATGTCTAAATGGCTACTTAATTGGTAAGATATACTTAAAATACCTAAAACACCCAAACTAACCGTCCATGTTTTAATCAGAATGTGGGGTGAATCTCACTTGGCTAAGATTTAGTAATGTTGCAGTTGCCAAATGACATCCACCCTTTGATGGAGCGTCGACTGAAGGACATCTTGTAATGGTGCTCCTTTGTCTTTGTCAAAGTCTCCTAAGTTGGGGCTAAGCTCCCAGGACTAAGTGTGTACCCACACCCCTTTTTGATAGGGCGGTGTTTGGGTGAATAGGCGTTAAATGGAGTTGTCGTTCAAGGATGTCTTGGCAACTTTTGGACAAAGCTTAGGTCCTCTTAAAGGACCTAAGGATTGTCCTTGGAGGGTCGTACCCGCACTTTTCGACTCTAAACATTAATATCGATATCCTACGGTACCCTCCTATCATTTTATACCTAAAATAGCACATCAAAAAACACATGAAATATGAAAAGGCACACTAGCACACACAAGACTAGTTCCATGACGTCTTGGTCTTCCTTTGAGTTTGACATCATACCTCTTCACACAAACTATTACAAGTTGTGATACGCTTTGTAAAAACCTTATTAACCATTGAAAAACGTGTGACACTCTAGTTTATCGTGTTTCATTTTGGGGTCATAACAAATCTACACATGATTAACTAAAAGATTGGAGATGATTTACCACTGAAAATTGTAATGGAATCAGAGGAAAGAAATGAGGGTACTTGGCCTTTATGGCTACTTATGGTTCACAAGTAGCTCCCTCTAAACCTTCCAACCTCAAGATCAAGAGTATAAACTTGCACATCTTCATAATTGAGACTATCATTCAGAACTACACATCCCAATGATATTATAGAAGTTGGATCACCCATACACTTTTTCAACAACGAAATGTGAAAGATCGGATGGACTGCTGCTAGTTCTATGAAAACTCCAACTCATAATCCACTTTACTAACTTTTTTCAATATCCTTTAAGGGCCTAAATATGTACGAATGATCTTTCTTTTCTTTCGAAATCTCATCACCCACTTCATAGGTGATACTTTTAGGAAAACCCTTTATCAATTATGAACTCTAAGTCCCTTCTCCTTACATCTGCATAGTACTTCTGGTGACTCTGGGCTGTCTTGAATCTATCTCTTATGAGCATAATTTTTCTATGGAATCATTAACCGAATCTAGACCTATAATGGTTGCTTCACCTACTTCAAACAATCCAACTAAAGATCTACATCTACTCCCATACAATACCTTACAGGGGGCCATGTGAATGCCGGAATGGTAGCTATTATTATAGACAAGCTCTATAAGAGTAAGGTGATCATTCAAACTACCCTTGTAGTCAACTTTCTGCTGATGAACTTCCATATTCAATTTAAGAAATATAGGGTTACTATCTTGTTTCTCCTTAACCTTTGCTACCAATAAAGATTCTAACCCATTTTTGATTGTTATTCCACCATATAATATTCTCATGAGTCAAACTCTTCAAACAACAAGTCTGTGAACATCTTTCGCTTTTTCTTTACTTTTTTCCTTAACATGCGCTACACTATGCATAGAAAGGTTGCTAAGAGCACCAGCTACTACATTGGCCTTGCTAGTATGGTAAAGAATATTCATATTGTAGTCCTTGAGGAACTCAAGTCATTTCGCTGGCGAATATTCAACTCTTTCTGGATGAACACATTTTAAAGGCTCTTGTTGCCTGTAAACACATCTACATGAACACTATATAAATAAATGTATCCATATTTGAAGGGTAAATACTATGAGTACAAGCTTGAGGTCATGAGTTGGATAATTCTAATGCACTTTAGAAGCATATGTTATAACCTTACCTCGCTTCATCAACACACAACCTAGGATGACTATGGATTCATCCTAATAGAAAGTATTCTCCATGGAATTCTTCACTAGGTAGTGGGATTTCACTACTGGGTTCCTTTCGCCCATTATGTCCCTAGAATTCAGTCAATAACTTCTTTATTCCCACTTCTTTATTCCCTTAATATTATCTAGACCTAGGATTTCTAGAAATTTATTGGATCATTAAGAATACGTTAGTTTAATGTTTCTAATCTCTTTATCAGGATTCTAGTATTGTTTTGTGTAGACCCTTTCATGAATTTAGAACCCTTGTTATGTGGTTTGTCTAGTTAATTAATTGCATATGTTAGGTCAGATATTTCAGTTATACATGCCTCAATATTTAAT
This sequence comes from Solanum peruvianum, assembly GCA_027705065.1. Classification (NCBI taxonomy): domain Eukaryota; kingdom Viridiplantae; phylum Streptophyta; class Magnoliopsida; order Solanales; family Solanaceae; genus Solanum; species Solanum peruvianum. Next base: position 34,088,772 of record JAKWJD010001766.1, on the reverse strand, counting down.
GTTTTATTATCAGTATATTAATGTTGCATTTTCAGTTAGAATGTAAGTATTTTGAGCTATCAAGTATTACAGAACTTCATTTATAAATTTTTAATAAGTATTTTGAGCTATCAAGTATTACAAAACTTCATTCATAATTTTTTAATTAATAAATCAAATGAGGGAAGCTTAATAATGTGTAGAATAGGGTTACTCTCTCTCAAATCCTAGAACTATGTGACATGTAGGTTCAAAGTCCTCGATGTGGTCATTCTGTTAGTGATCACGTCAGCATGCCTCTATACTATTGGGTCCTCCCGATGGGGACTATACATCGGACTCCATATTTAGCTCATATGGATTTATGTTCGTTATTATTAGTTCCTTTACCACTCAGTCTGATTTTATTAAAACGACCATATTATATGTTTTAGTTCATATTTCAGTTAAGTATGTAATAAACTTTGTCATTGTATTATGTTAAGTCATGTTCTACATTTTTAGCATCCTTATCATGTATATATTCTATCCTTGGTATTTACGCTTGTTTAGTAATATTATTGTTTATTTTTATTCTATCCTGCATGCTTAGTACCTATCAAGTTTGACGCATATCATATGCTACATCTTCTCGTGATGTAGGTTTAGGTCCTCAGCAGCCAGATCACGTATAGATTGGCTCATAATCTTTAGTTCAACAGAACCAATGGTGAGTCCTCATTCTTCAAGCACAATTGTCAAGATTATATTTCCATGTTAGTTTCAATTTTAGTTTTGGTAGACTTAGAGATGCTTATCATTACCGATGATAGCACTTTCAATTCAAATGTCTATAATCCTCGATAATATAGTAACCAATCAAGGGTTGGGGTGATCTCCCAATAGAGTGTTAATGAAAATTAGTATATAATTAGAATTTCATTCTAATGAGTCGTAGCTAAAAATTAATGAGTAAAATCATTACAAATAAAGGCGTTGACACGAAAGTTTCAAATATCAAAGCGGGGCTTTGTCACAAGTCAACTGAAAACAGTAACAATGCAATGAGAAACAACTAAGATAAGGGAATTCTCGGGATATGACATCAATATGAACTAATTTAGATTATTGGGTACATGCTTTTGGTAGAAGATTTATAGAGAAATAGTGACTATGCTAAGCATTATATGGCAATAAGTTCTCTCTCGATCTACTTATCGTGTTCCAAATGGGTTACTCTCGGACACCCATTTGCCGCATTAAGACCAGCCTACGTCTTACCCACTCACTCTCTCAAGCTAAGTGTTAGAATATGGGACTAGATCTCACCCTCTCGGGCTGAGCCTCATGTTGACCCACTCCTTAGGCCATAAATATAGTGCTATTGGTTCATCAACTTCTCTCCCGAGCAAACCGAAAATACATGGTTGAACTTGTATTTGAATCTACAAATCCATTAGATTAAACAACCACTAGACGAAATCACCATTAAACTACATTTAATCTACCAACAAGCAAGACCCTACAATAATATTAACCCATATTCGCTAAATCACACCCAAAGAATGGGGGGGGTTTAGCCACACATTACGAAATAGAAATTTTACGTTCAATGACGATTAGATCAAATGGGTGTGAGAAATAAAGTCTTAATTTGAGCAAAGAAAGAAAAATCAAGGACACCCACTTCCAAATTAAAAGAGTTAAAATCCTATTTTCCTTCAAGTCCTCAAAAACCCTTACAAACTTGAGAGTTAAAATATGAAATATTGCTAAAAATTGTAATAATGTTAGACTCGCTTGACAATTTTAACTGTACTAGTATTATTGTTCTTTAAATTTGTACTTCAATGATTCGTTCGGCTAGTCAGAATTGCCAATGGACTCGTTGATCCAACCATTGCTGTATTTCACCTCTTTCTAGTACAAATTTTAGCATCATCTTGCTTTGGTTCATTGGCCGATGAGATACTACTTTACGAAGCTACTCGGTGATGCGGTGATTTTTCTTCTATTCCACCCATTTGACTCTTTCCTTTATGGCTCAACACACTACAACAGAAGACGAAGTTAGCCTCTTTGGTGATCCACCAAGTGGAGTCGGTGACCCTCAGGATTTCATTTCTTCATTCTTTTCAGCCCTTTTGTCCCTTTTTGTGACATATTATCCATATTTTCCTTCAAACATCAAGTACCTTAAACTTAAGAGTTTTCACCAGATATTGAGATAAAATAAGCATTAGAGCACCATTTTAACTAAAATATAGCCGTAAATGAATGCAATCTGTGGATTCATCAACACCCCTAATATAAAAATTTATTTGTCATCAAGTAAAGCTCAAGTTCAGTAGTTTAAAAAGGATGTATCAAACAGTGCTACACAAGACTCAATTATGAATATACATAACAACACTCTAATAACTTATGCAAGGATAAATTATGTACTCAAAGATTAAAGTTGTGACACACCATTACCAGAGATTCCCAAGCTCTCATTACTTTCTTCAAATGCAAGTTCAACATCAACAAAAATATTTGAATTCCCTCACACAAATGATGATTCTTTTTTCACACACAAGGGTGTAATCAATTTAATGTTTCGGAATCAAAATTAATGCTCACGCTCAGAAAGAGGAACATAATGCATGCTTTCACCCATAGGTTTGCCCGTATTTTATAGTCAACATTTGTTTCTGCTTTCTCAAGATCAAAAAGGTCTTTATAAGGGTCTTAATTGGGCTGATTGCAAATATATTATCATTAGGTTCACTGACTAATGATCCTCGTGAATTGTGGTGCTCACAACACTTACTTTCCTTCTCCTTCGTTCTTTTTGTTTAATACTCAATGAGTAATCCTATTATTCAATTCCCATGGATTACTTGGAAACCCTATTTCTTTTAGACTTTTATTCCACAACTTTTCTTTTTCATTTCTTTCTCTTTTTTTTTTCTTCTTTTTTTTCTTTTTTTTATATGGAGGGTTTCAATCTTTTTGCGGCACCATGGGTTAAGGGAGACTTTCCTTTCAGTTCTTTCACTTTTCCTTTTTCTTTTCACCATACCCCCATCTTAGGATTTTTGCATGAGTTGGCTATTTCAATCAAACCAATCATTCATGGAGATTAAAGGAGAAGGATCAAGAAGGGTCTAATCTTCATCAAATTTCTTCCAAAGAAGGTTAAGGATCAATGGGTGTTAAAGAGATGTTCACACACTCACTAGGGACGTCACATAAGAGGTATACGTCAAATTGGCTCACATTCTATAAAATTGCCCAAGATCATATTAAGGGAAAGCATTACTATAGACTAAAAGGGAAAATTCTAGGTGTTAGCATGCATGGTTCAAGGTAAGCTTATCATAGAAGGAATTGACACTCACATCAAACAAGACTTCACATTTTCTCCAGTATGCAACAGTCATCACAAAAGAATCAATTGACACATGGATAGTCACAACGAGATGCAAAGATTTCACATATTGTCTATACAACTTCATTTGATCTCCTCGTAGCCGCACATTCATGTTTGATCAATTGAGAGCACTATTCAAGTCATTGGTATTGATCGAAACCGAGACTCAAACTTGCAAGAGAACAACCACATTCAACACAAGAGGTGGTAACTATTTTCAAAAAATAAAAAATTTTCAAAAAGGGTCAAAAAAATCATTGTCAAAAATATTTTGCAATTAAAGTCAAAAAGAAGCGATAAACTTAAAGAGTCGCAGAAGAAGAATAATTTTTTTTAAATAGACAACCAAAATATATACGCAAGACAGAACTTGAAAAACACAAAGATGAGCCTCACCCCACCACAAACAAAAAAAATTATTTGTCCTTAAGTGTTAATAATAAAAGTATCCAAAACTGTAGTCAAAGTGAGATAGAGAGAGGGGTAAAGAATGATATTGTCTATAAACTTCTCTTCCTGTTGGGGCATCAAGACATAAAACATGATATGTGCTTAGGCATCAGTTCCCAAAGTAGTCTCAAGAACAACAGTACTGCAAGATCCACTAAGATCTGCTATGAACGTCCCAATAGGCGTTGTATTGATCTTTTACTGCACAACTATCTCTACCATGTCTGGAAAATCTCTAAAGATTCTCTCCTATTGGCTATATCTCATCTCCTACACCTGTGATGCCACCAACCCTCAATAGTCTCGGCATCGAAATCCCTATTTGCTAAATCTCTCATTTAAACACCTCCAATGGTAGCTGGAGGAATCTTTGAGGTCGCAGGGGAATCTCCATCATCAATGGCCTTCATTAAATCGTTGAGGTCGACAATCTTCAAATAATCGGATTCCTTCTGCAAATCGGCGACATTGGTTTTCAAAAATAGTATCCCCTATCTACTCTCAGAAGTTGGAAGCCAAAAATTCATGGAATCGATAGACGTCTAGAGGGGGTGAGAGCATCAGATATGGGACTCTCGATCATCCATGGAACTGTTCTCTATTATATGGACGCACTCGCCTAAATTGATGAGCCAAATCCCCCATCATCAAGATCATGTCCTGAGTAATGCTTATTGGCTAGATAGAGGAAGAACACCTGGATCATGTTAATAGGAGGAAGAAACTAATGTATCTGATCACTTTGAGTTCAGAGTGGGTGTAAATGCATCTGTAGGTAACAAATAAACATTGATATCTAGATAGAAATCTGCTGGAGATGCTCTCCTATGGTCAGCCTCCTAGTGTGTACTCAGCCTCAATACGCCGGATGTTAGTGGAGGGTAAAAGGTTTACCTGGATGTCTCCTACAATGTCTATAGGCACCCCAGCATGTGGGGCACAACTACGTGAGTAAAACATGAAAGGGCAGAGAAGTCTGCTTATGTTTACCTTTCATGCCATCACTTGGGATGTCAACAGCCCCAGAATCAATCTATAACCTGGACATAATGAACCCAAGACAAGCTGCTTTAGGGATGCTCAAAATAGAATCAATCTTGGGTGGAATAATGGTACTGCTGATGAAACCAAACAATAACCTAGCAACGACGTTTAGGTCCCTCTTCTCAATAGATGCTTCTACCCCAATCCATTAAACAGTGTCTTTAAAAAAAATCATAGGATCCAACCATTCCTTCAGATCGTCTAAAGATGTAGTAAGAGTATGTCCTTCATAAGGAAGTGCATAGTGTAATGACATACAAATACAATATTAATATGCTCACTGTGGTACTGTACTTCTATAGACGTGACTATGACTGATTTGACCAGTCTAAACTCGTTTGCCTTCTTTTTGCTATTAGGAACCTATTCGTCATATGCTATGTAGAATTCCCTCACCTATGAAGTTATATATGGGCCTCGGGGCCTTGTGAAATGAGAACTCATTGAGGTAGATGGTTTGCAAGATATCAGCATATTTGCCGTCCAAGCCCTCCACAGATAAAACTTCTCCTTTAAGATGGTTCGTACCCCGTCATCCTTTAGTCTGTTCAGTAGATGGGATGAGGAGCTATAGGGGTGTAGTGGCCATCAGAGATGCATGAGTTGGCTCTGGAGTTAGTTCAGGATGGGTAAATACAGACGATACTTTGGTGGATGTATATCCTCATGGTCAGACCATGTGGGCTGAGCCTGAATAATTTCTTCTTTCTTGTTGATGCGTTTACCCTGTGGGAGTTCTTCCCTTCCGCTCTTCAGAGGGTTTGATCCTCCTTTATTGAAGTGAAAACCCTATGCTATCTTCTATTTGGGTTGCGTGTTAAAGGTTGTGTTTATTATATCAACAAAAGTTTGTGTTTCATCAGAAGAAAAATCACACTTAAACAGAGAAAAATGAGAAAGGTTGTAAAACAAGTAGGCAAATCACCATACCAATTTGGCGAGCTCAACCTAACTAGCCGAATAGCTCAACGTTCCCCTTTTCAACCAACTTCTCAAACATAACCTTACAACAAACCCCTGAAAACAAAATTACAACATGCACCATTGAAATTCAATTAAGACTCATACTTCCTATCACCCCGGAATACTTAAACTTGTTTCGGTTTTACAATTGCATGGCCATTTTAACTATGACAATTATTAAGAATGTTTTCACCCATTTTCTCACTGGGAAATTTTCGTAATTTATCACAAACATGGGTTACTTAGATTTAACCCAACCAATCTAACAACAATCAGGCATAACCCAATGCAAATTCATTCAATATTAATCACAAAAACTAAGGGCAAGCGAAGAACAGAATATCACAATTGAAGGATTCAAATTAAAGGCAACATTAAAGCAATCCATTCATAATAGAGGCCCAACACACCAACTCTATACGAATATTGCAAATGAGTGCAAAAAAATTCAGAATAAATTTGGTGTGGACTAAGTTTTATTGCCGATAAAAATCCTTTTAAAATTCTAGGTGGCAAAGAAATCAAATTCCAAGAAATAATTACCAACTAAAATACTAATAGCAAACTAAAATCTATAAAACAATACCTTGGTATGAACTTAAGGTGTTTAAAATGTGGGATAGTGCTGAAATTTGAAATGTTGAGGTTTTTGGCCATTTATAACCGTCCAGTTCTTGTCCATCCTACGTCGTTAGTCGTTTTTGCCGTCCCACTCAGCAGCACAGTGTGTGTTCATTTGTCCTGTCTTTTCTATAAAATCTTCAATTTCGTGGGGATCAAATAGGCGATCAAAGTCGAGGTCACTAAACTTGTTGGCGATGCTCTAAAACATATCTCTAGTTCATCGAATTTTACAATTTCTGTATTGCACTTGAATTGAGCCAAACAACGGATTGAGTTTGGCTCGTCGACCTATTTAGTTGTTCATGGAATGGATCTTTTGATCGCCAATCTTCAACATTTTACAGTTCCTTCACTTTAGCCTGGCACATCAACACACCATTATTTGTAAAATTAAAATCCTAAACATTTATGACCTTGGGTTGCATCCCAAGAAGCAACATATTTAACGTTTTGTCACGACATAATTCCCGTCTCATTCTTAGTTATTTGGGTTAGTCTTAGTTTCACTAGATAACCCCAATATATTATTTGGATGGAGATGAGGCACTATAAAAACAAGGAGTGATTAGATTTCTTTGAATTATCTAGAGTGATATCCAATCATTTGATTCAACACTTCAATATTCTTTCTCATTTCATCCAACACGTGATCTTGATCGGTGATCTTCTGCAGAATGACTTGAAGTGTGTCCCCGACACAATTTTTCTCTCTATCTCTAGACTGCCTCCTCTCATAAGGAGGTTTTTATCTCCCCTTGTTATTTATTGGACTTCTGCTTCATTTATCTTGGTGGTTAGCTCTTAAGGTAAATTATCAGTGTGGTCGGCTTAAAGTCACCCTCGACTTCATTGTCTAGTTCAGCCAATATGCACTACTTTGCTCAGCCATTCTTCCCTAAATTACTCGACTAAGAGAAAACAAAACTAGAAGTAAAATTATAAACTACAAATAATAAGAATAAAAACTCTATTTTACTACATTTTCACGTAACATCACTCCCCGATAGTAGCTCCATTTTGATGCTGATTGTTACCAATGACACTACTTTCGATTCAAGTGTCTACTATCGTCAGTAATATAGTATCCCAGCAAAGGGTTGGGGTCGTTTCTCAAGGGAGTGGTAGTAAAGATTAGTAGATACTAAAACTTTCATTCTAATTTGTCGTAGAAAATGAAATTAACAAGTAAAAACATTACTAATAAAGGGAGTGACACAAAAGTGTCAAATATCAAAGAGGGGTTTTGTCACAAGTAAACTTAAAATAGTAAAAATGTAAGGAGAAAAAATTATGAGAGGGGAATTCTTGGGATGTGACCACAACACGTATTAATTAAGGTTATTGGGAACTTTCTTTGTATAGAAGATCAATAGAAAAATAGTGATTAGGCTAAAATTTATATGGAAATAAGTTCTCTCTCGAGAAACTTACGCCATTTCAAATGGGTTCCTCTTGGACACCTATTTGTTGCATGAAGACTAGCCTATTCCTTACCACCTTCACACTCTTGAGCTGAGTGTTAGGATATGAGACTGGGAATCAGGCACTCCCTCTCGGGCTGAGCCTTATGTCGACCAACTCCTTAGGCCATCAATCTAGTGTGTCTTCGTTTAGCGACTTCTCTCTCGAGATAGACGAAAACACATGGGTGAATTTGTATTTGTAACTATAAATCCATTAGACTAAACCACAACTAGTATATGAAATCACCATTATACTACATTTAAAAGACCAACAAACTAGACCCATTAACAATATTAACCCATATTCACTAAATCACATACCATGAATGGGGTTTTTTAGCTACACATTAAGAAATAGAAATTATACCTACAATGATTATGAAATCAAATGGGTATTATAAATAAAATCTTGATTTGATAAAATAAATATGAATCAAGGAGACCCACTCACAAACTGAAAGAGATGAAATCATCTTTTTCTTCAATTCATCAAAAACCCTTACAAACTTGAGAGTAAAAAGATTTAAAAAAGTACTAAAAATTTGTAATAATGTTTGAAACGTTTTTGGAATTTTAACTCTACTAGTCTGTATAGTTTTTCACATATGTGCTTCAAATGTTTGTTCGGTGGCGTTACTTGGAATCTTCAATTTACTCGGTGATCCACCGATTGGTGTATTTCATCGCCTTTTGGTACAACCTTCAGCATCGTCGTGCTTTGGTTCATTGGACAACTAGATACTACTTCGCGAATCTACACGCCGACGTGCCGACTTCTCCTCTTTTTCGTCGATTTAATCCTTTCCTTAGGACTCAACACACTGGAAAAAAAGGCAAAGTCGGCCTCTTTTGTGATCCGCCAAGTGGACATGGCGATCCTCAAGCTTCAATTTCTTCGATCTTTTTAGCATTTTTTCCCCTTTTCGCAACATAGTATCCATGCTTTCGTTCAAACTTCAAATACCTAAAATTCAAGAGTTTTCATTAGATAATTGAGAAAAAATAAATATTAGATGACATTATCTCTAAAAAAATATATCTCTAAATGAGTCCAATATGTAGACTTATCACTTAGCTAGGGCATGTCAAAAAATTTCTAGTAGTAGAGGCTTTATTTTAACATAGTTAGATTCAACTATAGTGTTAGTGTTTGATTTTTCCTTTGTACTCAAACTTTCAGTTTTCATATATTAAGATTTAGTATATGTGTATTCCCTAGTATTACAGTTTATCTTTGCTTTTAGCTTCCACACAATGTTTCTTTACTTCAGTTTGCTTTAGTATGCTTATGATATGCAAGCAGGGTTAGCTTGGGGTTACTCTTGATTCTAGGTCGTATGTATTCTTCTTGGGGGTATCTTCGAGGCATGACATAAAGCCTCAAGTTCAATTCCAAATAAGTTTGGTCTTCAACTATCTTAACTAATTCATCATTTTTGGATCACACGATTGATTCGTCAATGGTGTGGTAGAATCAACAATGGCCTCATAAGAACATTCAACTATGGTCCTACTTTCCATTATTGGTGTTATACCCTTTGTTATCTATACAATATCTTTCTTCGTGTCATTGGTGACTATCGATTTGTAGTGATTTACCCCTATTAATTGGGTGATTATGATTTGAAGATGGTATTGGATGGATAGAAATATTATCATTTCTTCTACGTCTAAAATTTTGCGGGACCGCGGATTGAGTTGATAGAGAATTTCCTGGTTAAAAAAGAGCACAATCCATATATAGATGAATATAAAATGATGTTTCGGTCAAGCGACAATGGATGAGTAATTTGTATACGATATATAAATTCGGAATGAATATGAAATATTTCATAGAATGCAGGGCAAAAAGTAGGATAGTATAAGGTCTTAAAATAAAGAAATGTTAGCATTATGCATATTTGAAGTATAAAATGATCATCTTTTCCTATAATGTGAGAAACAGTAGGGAGAAGTACCAACTATGCAATAAAATTCAATGAAATGTAAGGAAAATTTATAGTTTACTCATTGTATGATATCCCCTTCATTTATGTGCCTTCCAATTTTGCAATGGCAAGTTCCAATTGTTGTTGCAATAACTGAAAACTTTGCTACCAAATTAAATCTTGAAATCTAGTTAATTCATTCCCATTTTCCATATTTTCAGTATAAATTCAAAATAATGTTGCAGTAAGTGACAAAACTTTGCTAACAATTTTAATTGGAAACCTAGTTATTTTTTTCCTACTTCATCATCTATATTCAAAGAATGTACCCTTTATGGGGTTTTTTACATTAGATTAATACAACAATTTGAGTTCATTTTCACTTTTAAAAATTTTTATATTGTGATAATCTATACTATACATAATAGATCCTAGTAAATTTTATAAAAAAAAGTTATGTGCTTATATAACAATTATTTATTCAAAACATTTAAGTGGAATTTTTCGTAATGTACTTTAATCAAAAGTCATTATTTATATGCTAATATAATAATTATTTATTCAGAAAATAATGTTGATGATAAAGTTGAAGATAATATAATACCATTGAACCAGTTTTCTGTAAGGAAGCACTTATCGCATTTAGAATTCTTTGCAATTTTATGGTACAGTTCCAAAAGAAAACACTGAAATATTTTGATGCAATAACAAAAGTTGGGAAAAAGCTTCAATTAGATTTAAATTTTAATAACAAAACAGAACAAAGAATCATAATTCACTAAATTATCTTAGACATTTGCACTTTTAAAGAATTACTAACTTATAATGTTAATAGGTCCATGTATTTATAAAAGTGTCTTCTAAAATTATATTATCTTATTATGTTATCATAATAGTTGATTCCTCAATTAACCCAGATTAGGATGGGAGGAAAATAATATCCTAAAGAGGTTTTTAAATAACTGATTATTAATTTAGTGAAGCTTTACTGTATTTTATAGTGAATATAGTTATTATTTAAGATATAATGATGTGAAACTATGTTATTGTTCTTATGCATCATTTATTTAAGCTCTCGGCTTTATTTTTAGATTATGATTTTTGACGGAATTAATCACATTAATAAATATATGAATTTATGATCAATATCATTGATCAAATTTCGATAAACCTCAATATACAATTATACTTGATTAATATCCATATAACTCTATAGTATTATAATAGAGTAACTTTCACGATCATAGAATGATATCAGATGCTTCATTGCTTGTGTTGTGCACATGCCAAACTATGAGAACAATTTGGTATATAGTTTTTATAAGAGCAGACTTTTTTAAGTTAGAGAAGTAGCTATCATGTATATAACATCAAAAGGGACACTCTTTAGAAAGATAAGATTCTACATACACATAACGTTTTCATACCTTTAGATGACATCAATAAAAACATTCAAAAAAAAAAAAACACAGTAACATGTACATAGTGACTTCTACGATAAGCTCAGAGAGTTGATAAGTAGGGAATGTCCCAAATGAGAGTTCTTATGTTTGAAACTTGTTGCATAATTTCATTCTTGGACTCCTCGTCTTAGACTTAATGTCTTGTCATCATAAGAAATACAATATAATACTGTCTATGAAATGAATCATCTCTATGGCCAATAAATATATACCTTTCTTATTGTGCTACCAAATCTTTATTGAAGTGGTAGATAAAGTAAACAATGAATTAACATCGATCATTCTAGGTGGTTATCAAAAACATTATATGCTCATAGAATTAAAAGTACATATACACAAGATAATTAAAAAACAAACTCAATACAGGGTGAGCAAACTATAGCTACTCGAGCTCAAAATGCTCAAGATTTTTCTATTGTTAGAAGAGCGGGGTTAATTATTTAGAGCTCTGTTCACACACATAGAGTTATAAGATTCGTTCTTAGTCTTAGCTTGAGAGCTTTTTTTTATATTTAGATCTTTTTTACTTCAAAAAATAAATAATTAACCTAGTTACCATTCGATCTCCTGGAAAGTTAGTTCACCTATCCCCCATAAATCATATATAATATGCAGAATATATGAGAAGGGGAGTGTAATGCCCTGAACCTACACCCTGGATGCAAGTGACACTCGAGAACCATTACTACCCTCAAACGAAATCTTGTACTAGCCTAAATCGTAGCAGAAGAGTTAGTCAACATAAAATAAACTCAAAATGTGAACTTCAATCAACTATCTCAAAAAAAAAAACTCTGAATATTTGAGAGGTAAAACATTCACTAGCTAAACGGGCAACTCAAGTCTAGAACATGACAATTGGAATGAATAAGACTCATGAAGTATTATCTATCTATCTATGAAGACTCTAATTATTGAGGTATGTCGGGAAAAGACCCCCAATCATCCTAACAAACCGAAATATTAAAAAAAAAAGTGATCCTCCAGAAGTAAGGAGTCTCACCAAACAAATTTGGAACTCTACTAGATTAACGAAGCACTGGTTGATGATCATGGTTACCTGATATGCATCATGAATGATGCAGGTTAAATGACGCCAGTACATGGAATATGTGAGCATGCAAGGGGAAATATGATACAAGACATAAGCTTAAATGGAAAGGAATGAAACATACTTACCTCAGTTTATCTCAACTAAACTCAAGAATACTCAAATTACTCAACCTAGTTCAATATAAAGCAGCACTAACGATACATTGTAGATAAAATCTTTTAAATTGCAGATAACAACTCAATATATTGAAAAATACTATAAGAAGACAATTTGTATAAAAATAAAAAATAACTCAATAGGATATTCTCGTACCAGCAACCATTACTATGAGTAATGTGATGATACAACGTCTAGACCACACTACTAAAACATTCTTATACTTTTTAGGGGTATAGAACTGCTCACTAAGTGGATCTACTAGTATGTGCATAAAAGCAATAAAGAATAATCTTAAAAGTTTGACTCTCTTTATCCATGTTGGCTACATGATTAGTGGGGATTCTGAGTTGTTTGAATTCTCCCTCATATCAGTGCTCAATACTACTCCCATCATATACTTAGCTCATATGTTATTTTTAAAAAAAAATAACATTTCCTCATCCTCAACTTTGTTATTATTACTCAAAAGATTTCTCTTAAAATAGATAGTACTCAAAACTCCTCATGAACTTTTTTTGAAATCGGTGCTTTGTTTTATCTTAAATGTGAAAATTCTTAGTTAGCAAATATCATTTTAAAGAAAATGAACTCAAGTCTACACATCCTCGAACTTGGGTACTTAAGTCTTAAAACAACTTTTTAAAGTTTGTAAAAGACTTTTCAAAATGAATCTAACGAACTCTCAAGATTTGAATCTTAACTCTGCTTGGAATGGGAATTATGAATTTATGGGTAATGCTTTGAAATGTAGAACCTCTCATGATTTAAGAGGGCTAAGATAGTTGATCACAAGAATAGGCAAATCCCTACATATAACGAACACTAACGCGATGCGGAGATAGAATAAAATTCTTGTTCGCGAAATTATTTTGGCGGTAGAGGATTCCATGCGAAGAGGGGAGGAATGTCTCAGAACTAAAATTCTAAGTGCCTTCGTGATGAGGTCCTGCCCACAATTATTTGCCAGATAGTTTCCTCTCCTCCCACACTCGATTCAACTCATACTCTTTGCAAATCTAAAGTCAGAATTCCTGAATTTTAATTCAACAGAACATTTACAGCAAAACCCACATGGAGAACTATCAATTAACTTCACTCATTCCATTAACTCAAGAACTCAAACTAACACTAAATTAATAACACTTCATGAACACTCATCAAGAACTTAAATTCAGCCATAATTATGGATGGATTCAAATATGTAAATTATAATTGACAAGTGGATGCAAGAATCCTACACTATGAAAATATACATATATTAACTTGGCGAAATCCCTCAAAAAATATCCTGAATATTTGACGAACGCCTAGAACTTTTCCTCTTTTCTCCTTATCTTGAACTCCTCTGAAAACCCTACGTGTATTTAGGATTATGAAAACTTACCAAAATCCAACTTGACTACGAAAATATTTTTAAAAAATCATATTAGGCTGACGGGGTGAGGAAAACACCAAAATGCCCCTTACTTATTTGGGTAACTTTCCTTAACTACGAAGGCAGACTTCAAAATAGCATATCTCCCCCATCCGAACTCGAAACGTAGAAAACATGGTGGCATTGGAAAGAGGATTCCAAGACTTTTAATTTCATATATGATAGTCCACTTAACTCATCCTTTACTAAGAGTTTTGGTTGTTTGAAGTTGACCTATATCTTGCAACATTTTCAAATTATCTCTTTCCATATTAGTTCTTTCTATATTTAGATCTTTCTAAGGTCGAATGTTACAGGGAGGAATTAGAAAAATACCATTATCCATTCCCAAAAATCATAAATGATATAATATACAAGAAGGGGATAAATAAGGGAAACTCGCAAAGCTAAAAATTTCTATGAAGGTGTTAGATATCTAGGTCACATGATTTTATAGATTAGACAATGCTATATTGATTTTAAAATGATAATTTAAAATGATGAATACACACATATTTTACTCATTGATGTGATTAAAGATGTTAACGATTTTGATAAAAATACATTAAAAAAATAATCTAATCAATTAAAGTTCCTAAATGTTCCTATGGTATGTTTTATAGTTGTTTGAATGATTTTAATTGACACATGGGATATTATATGCAGGTGCGGACTGACCTTATCTCTAGGGGTGCCATCCAACTCTCCTTCATCAGTTTTATTTATATATTATATAGATAAATATGAAAAAGAAAAAATACTAGTAAAATTAATATAAATAACACTCTTTAAACAAATGTGTTTCCAGGCTTATCTGTTTGGCATGTTGTTGACCACTTTAATTGTCCCTATTTTCGAGGGTGATCCCATTAGGAGCATATTTTTGCTAGATTTTAGCTTTTGTAGCAAGTATTTTGGGAAAAAATGCAAAAGTACCCTCCTTCACCAATTATATGTCCGAAATCTTAGAGAACACTTATACAGCTATGCTATACTGAGGTCCTATTAGAGGTGACAAATAGTCAGATCGGATCTGAATGGATTTAATATGGATTGAGCAAAATTGATTTGGATTACAATCCACCAAATAGATTAAGGCCAAATTTGGATTTGGTCAAATATGATTTGGGTAAAATGCTTTCAACCCATTTTAAAAACTCTGTTTTTCAAAAAAAAAAAAGTACCCCTCCTCCTGGCATACCCCCCTGGGGCGCCCCCTCCCCCACCTTCCACCAACCTACCTCCGTCACTCTCCCCTCCCCATCTTTCGACCTATCTACCCCTAATTTTTTTTGCTTTTAAAAATTAAAAAAAAAAGTTTTTGCAACATTAAAATAATAATAAAAAAAAAATTTATCCCTACCTTTGACACCCCCCCCCCCTTGCTAGCCAGACTCTACCTTCCTCAAACCTTCCCCTAAATATTTTTTTAAAAAAAAAATTGTACCCCCTCCCTTGGACACAACCTCCCACCGACCTTCATCAACATATCTCTAATTTTTTTTTTTCGAAAACAAAAAGAAAATTTTTTTGCAAAAAAAAATATAACACCCACTCCATGTGCCCCCGCCCCCCCAACCTTCCATCAACCTACCCTTATTTTCTTTTTCAAAAACAACAAAAATCTATTTTTCCAAAAAAGGTTTTGTTTTTGTAAAAATAATATTAAATTTTTTATTTTTTTAGCAAAATTAATAATTTTGAGTGAAAGTAAAAATAAGTGATCTATTATGGGTCAAATATTAATACCCATATTGAACTCATTTTGATCATATTTGTAGAGACTCTTAAAATATTTGAAGCTCATATCTAACAAACGAAAATATGATTTATCCCAGTCATTAGATATGGTCAAAATAGACTAATTTTATATATAAGAGCTGAAATTGCCACCCCTAGGTCCTATTACCCTCTAATTTTATAAATAAGTTTCTATCCCATTTCATCCCCTACGTGACATTTTTCTTCTTGGCCCACCGCGTGTTGATAATTTCTCAAGCTAGTGCACGTACGCCGAAAAGGGGTAGAAAATATTTGTATAATAAGTTAAGTGAATATGACCTTCGTATATTATAAGTGCGTCTCTAGGATTTCGGGCATAAATTTAGAGTACTTATGCATTTTCCTAAATATTTTTGCATAAAAGATAATATTGTTGAGATTCAAACCTCCATCGTTTTATTCCTAATTAAATTAGAACAAAATGGACCAATTAAACTAGAATATAGTTTGTGTAGTATTTTAGTAATTTAATCACTTGTTCGAAATGAAACTCAACACAACAATAAGTTATAAAGTTAAAACTATGTCATCTAGGAAATCGTTGGTATACTTACACAATTTTATGAATGTAGTTTTACAAAACCAATTATTTATTTATTTATTTATTATTATATATCGACACCGCTAAAAAAAATCATGTAAATTCCACTGTGTATAGGTAAGGGTAATTTGTTCTATAAACTACAAAAAAATCCCTATATCTAATAACTACAAAAAGTTTGTTGTCTGGTAATGTATATTTAATATGCTAGACTTATGTTTAAAGACCATAAATGTTCCTAGAGAATTTAGTTTCATTAATGAAGTACAACAATGTGTTCTATTTTAGAATTCTTATTATGAATATATTATTGTACTTTAGAATAGAAATTGATCCCACTAAAATAATTATAATAAACTTCAATTAGATATTAGAAAATAATACCTCAGTTCAATATTTGTTGTCCCAAATTCATTGTCAATTTACCAAAGTAATATACAATTAATTAAACTAAAGAGTTGACAACTATTTGGGATAGACACAAAAAAATTGAGCAAATGAGGAAAACAAATACTTGTTATATCTTAATACAATCGACATTTTAAATTTTTATGCAAAATTTCAATGTAGAGAAGCGTTGATGTGCCAGAATTTGACATTCTTTTCTAGTATTAGTATCTGAAATTCATTGTATTTGAACAATTACAATTTTGTGTTCTAATATCTTTCGAATGGAAATATAGAAATATTACAAGGCAAACAAATAGAGATGGTTGATGGAAATCAAGAAAACAATTTATTAGGAAAAAAATACTAGACTCTTAACAATAAAATACTTTTAAAACACATAGTCTATCTAACAAAATAAGAATAAATAAAACAAAACAAAACAAGACTTAGACTCTTTGGCACCATTCTATAAGGCAAACATATATAAAATAAAATTTTAAAAAATCACTTCAAACAAAACAAACTTTTAGACGCTCCTATTACAAAGAAGATATCCACACATTTTTTTCTCTAATTAAAGCCTCAAGTTCAAGTGCAAATCAGTTTGGTGTTCAACTATGTTAGCTAATTCATCTGCATTTGATCAAATAGGAACATCCAATTGATTTATAAATAGTGTGGTTGAATAAACAATAGCCTCATTTGAACTTTCAAATATGTTCCTTGTTTCCATTTGTTCTCTATCCATTATTGGTGTTTAGGCCCTTTTAATCGATGCAAACATATTTCTTCCAGCCATTTCTTGTCTATCTATTGGTAGTGCTCTACCCTACTAATTGAACGGTTATAATATTTGAAAATGTTGTTGGAAGAAAAACAATATAATCATTTCTTCTAGGTCTAAAATTTTGTTGGGGCGCCGGTTGAGTTGACAGATGATTTCCTGGTAAAAACGTACCAGGTGCATATATTGAAGAATGAAGAATGATATTTCGTTCAGAAGATAATGGATGAGTAATGTGTATATGATTTATAAATTCAGAATAAGTATGAAAAATGCCAGAGCCGGGGGGGGGGGGGTCAAAAAACTTGAATAGGAGAATGCCTTAAAAATGGAGAAAACTTAGCTTTATGCATATTGAAGTATGAATGACAATTTTTTTCCCTCTAAACAATGAAATGGTAGAGAGAATTTCCAACTATAAAATATATTTTAAAGAAATGTAGGAACATTTATAGGTTGTTTGTTTTTATGATGTCCCTTCATATATGTGTCTTACAATCATTAAATGGTAAGTTCAA
Source organism: Solanum peruvianum (assembly GCA_027705065.1). Lineage (NCBI taxonomy): Eukaryota > Viridiplantae > Streptophyta > Magnoliopsida > Solanales > Solanaceae > Solanum > Solanum peruvianum. The sequence goes on along the minus strand of JAKWJD010001766.1, from coordinate 34,070,822 downwards.
AATATTATTGCTATAAGTGACGGTTTTGCTACCAAATTTACTTTGAAATCTATTTAGTTTTCTCCCTTCATTTATATGTTTTCCCTTTTTGTAGTGGTAAATTTAAAATGATGTTGCAGTAAGTGACAAAACATTGATAACAATTTACATTGGAAACCTTTTAATTTTATTCCTAATTGATCATCAATACTTAAAAGAAAATACCCCTGTGTTTTTCTTGATTAGTTAATTACAACAATTTCTTTTCTTTTTGACTTTTGACTATTTTTAATTTGTGGTAATTTGTACTTACAATCGATCGTTATAAATAAAAAAATTTATATGTTAATATAATAATTATTTAATCAAAAAATTTAAGTGGATTTTTTTCGTAATGTACTTTCATCTAAAGTTCATCGTGGATGTTACCATTGCAAAATAAGAAGACACATAAATAAAGGGGATATCATTCAATGAATAACCTATAAATTTCCTTACATATAGAAGAATTATATTATATAGGTGGTACTTCTTTTTACCATTTCTTACTTTAGAGAAAAAAAGTTGTCACCGATACTTTAAGTATGCATAACGCTAACTCTTCTCCATTTTAAAGATATTCTCCAATCCTACATTATTTCCTTGTATTCTATGGAATGTTTCATACCCATTTCGTACATATGAATCAGATACAAATTACCCATCCATTATCATTCGAGCGAAATGTTGAACTTTACTCGTATTACTAATTCATAGCTAGATTGTCGTTATGGTTCCCACAATCCTAGTAGTGGTGTTTTGCCACTCATATTTTCAACCCGTAGAAATCCAAGCTCCAAGTTGTTCTTGAGCTTCACCTTCAATGGAAAATCTAGAGTGAATATTTTTGGAGGGAAAGTCTAATTTTTGAAGAATGGATATGGAATGGGGTGATCACGTTTTTGATCCCTTAAATACATCAAAAAATAATCAATTAAATCATGTAGGGTCAGGTTAGCACATGAGGTGAATACCCCATTTCACTCTTTTAATGAAACAACTGCCAGGCAGTAGTTGCAGCCTGCATCGACGGCCAACCATCGACGCCCCTTTGGCCCATCGATGGACCGTTTGTGGCTTCCGCCGTTTGTGTCTTAGAATGTCCTATGGTTGAGACTTTCCAGTATAAATTACCAATGAATCCTCACCATCGACGGGCCATTGGTGGACTAACGAGGCGTCGTTTGGCTTAGTCGATTGACACTGCCAAGGAAGTGTCTCAACAACCTATGGGTTCTTCTAAAGGGCCTCTTGCAGGGCCCTTGGGAAGTCGTACCCGGGCGTTTCCAACGTAAATGTATACCTTAACATTTCAAGGACCTTCCACATAAGTCTCACCCAAAACAATTACATGTAACACGTCCAAATATGCTAGGCACACTCAAGACATACACATGTATCTCTCAAGGGCTAACTTTCATACGTCTTGGACGTTTAACCTCTAAGCTTCATGAAAATCAACATAATGACTATAAACATCATTATAACTCATATAATTAACTCATAAGCTCATGAGACGCCCATAAACACATAAAAACACATAAGATCCCTTATGTGACTAGTCGTCAAACGTCTTGGTCGTCTCTTGACGTTTGGATTCCAAATGACTTCAAATCACCCATATATACTTTAAAACAATTATTTAACGGTTTAAAAAGCTTATAGGCACAAGTGAGGATCTATACACTCTAACTTATTTTGGGGGTCTTACATGAATTCTTGTCAAATATCAAAACACAACTCAACTTATGTTTTCAATAGTTAGGGGTACTTCTTCTTTATTTCCTCCTCACCTTGTCAAGTTATTTCCTTAACACTTCCATAGAAACAACTTCTTTAGTCAAAATCTTTCTTGCCTGCCAATCAAAAAGACACTCTAACACCTCAGTAAATGACAAGTCCTTAGAGACACAAATATACTCAATGGGAATTATCCATGAAGTATTTCCAATGCACTTCTACCACATGGGTACATGGAAAACTAGATGGACAACTTATTTGAAATTCATATGAAGCTCGTACCCCACCCTGACGATCCTCAAAAATCATATGTTACCCTCCATATCTTGGACTCAACTTCTCATTCTTGACGAATCAAATGATATCGATACTAGGCAATACATTCTAGAAAACACAATCTTCTACGTCAAACTCTAAGTCTTGAAATCAAAGCTGGGAACAAAAATCTAGTCGTCTTCTCTAGGTAGTCAACAAAGACTAACAAAGCTTCCACAAATCCATGCTCGTACTGATAATAAAGTCGACCATCTCAAGCTATATCACCTCCGGAAGTTCTAACGGCCAATAATCTCCAAAATAAAGCCTCAATAATTCCTATTGAGCATAAAATAAAATCAAAACACGATTTCGATTTCATACGTACTTTTAACTTAGTACTATAGCATGATCTAAAAATCAATATAAATGTGACCAATACTAACTGCCCTATAGCCTCTTGATTATACATGTGATACACAACACACCCATAAACAAAAATCTAAAAGACATGGCTTGTGGAATCCTTGGGACATGACCTACTCAGATACCATGTTTGTCAAACACCAAATTAGGGGAGGCGTGGGTGGTAGTGGATAACTTATGCGATCGAGTTAGCTATCGAAACATACAGAGTCAACTATCAACCTAGAAGGTTAGGCTTCATAATATCTAAAATACTACGACTGTACCCTTAAGGTCACCACCTGAATATTGAAAATTCATATAGACGAAGGTAGACAAGCCAAATATAATAAAGTACTAGGTAACTGATAAGGATGAAAATGAAAGTATACATACGTACGATACATATATGAATATGACAAGCCTATGGGGAATGAGACTATAAGCTTGAGAAAGAAGCCTAATATATCGTGTCTACAATAGCATGTAAGAGTGACATTAGCACCGCTCAGTATAAGTCCCCGATTATACCCAAAATATACAATAAAAATAACATCCTATGAAAGCTCTAGGAAGATGTGGACCTTACCAACTCACACTTGAAATTTGAATCCTAGCAAAGAGATCAATCAATATCCTTACCTGGAACTGAACACACGAAACAAAAATATAACGTCACTATGCAACGAGACGTCTATACGAATAAAAACATCCTTGCATATAAGGCAAAAAATAGAATGATAAATAGTTGCTATAAAAAAGAGTAATAAAGATGCCACTTGAAATAGAACTCTAGTAGCTGTCATGGCTGACATCAACAAACATTATATCAATTAAATATGCATGGTATGCTCACATAATCATATGTCATAAAGAAATATAACCAAGTGCTAGCAATGGTAGTTCCTTCAGCTAGAGAATCGACATCATATTCAGCAACTTGTTGCCATATGTGGTCTCATACGTATAGATATAGGTCATAGGATCCATACCTTCAAATTATAGCTCAAAGTTAGAATGCATAGCATTTATTGCCATGTATTCGTAATGCAGTTGTGTTACCATAATAATGTTGCTAATCTAGGCTTGTTGGTACTCTTTTCGACATAATCTCGCATTCACTTTTGTATCACATGTAAATATCTCTATAACCATATCTTTGTAGATTAAACTAGAAAACAAACATCAAATTACGAAAGGTAACTTAAACCTGAGAATATTCACAAGGAGCTTAAAGTTCTTTCCTTAGTATCTATATATATTTCCTCAGTATTTTACAAAAGAAAGTATTTCAAAAACCCCATACTATAGTAGTTAAAACATATGATTTGCATTTATGAGTTTTGGAGATTGACATATTATTTTAAAACTTTTCAAAAACACATATTAGCGAGGTAGGAAGATTGATTTCAAATTCATATAGTTCGTCCACAATCTTTTTAAGTTACTATACCTAAAGAAGAGTAAGAACTTGTATACATTGACCTATTATTAAGAAAATCAATAAAATGACATAAAGATGCGGAATACCCTATTTATCCGAACAAGTGGAATAGCAACATAGTGTCGTAAAAAAATACGCCAGCTTCAATCTCAGTGCCTTCACAAAAGATCTTTCTAGCAATAGAGTTGTAAAATAATATTTGACGATGTAGGATTCAAAAATTCGTGCTCAGAAGTCGTAAAATTCCTAGCCTTAACATACCTCAATTCTTGATCTTGTTGTATGAATACGGATTGTAGCCCTTTATTATAGTTTTTAGTCTATAAGAAATCATGCCACACAACCATTACAGGCATAATATTAACAGGTCAGGGTCAAAATAGAATTTTAGAGCTCACTAGTCGTGATTAGCTCGTCAGACCATTTTTAGTGTATGCTTCATTACCTATTCTTATCCAAATTACAATCCCAAATTAATGACATAACCTACAATTTTGCAGCAGCTATTAACAAGCGAAGGCCTACGCAATATTTAACAAAAATCAAATAGAGTATGCTTGCACAATAATAAAAAATTAGTGTATCACCATACCCCTCTTTTCCAATGCCAAAATAACCATGTGCAAATCGTAACCACGAGTCTTCAACCATTAAAGACATAAAAATGTATGCAATGTACCCATAAAAATGCATGTGATTTAGTCCTATAATTGGTCAATATAACCATAATAACTTGAACTCACCGCTTCCAATAAACATTATATACGTCCATCCAATAATTATATTTGTAGTCATGTCTTTCTCTTCATAAGCAAAAAGAGGTTAAAAGGGAAAACCCTTAACTTAAACATGATGGAGTTTGAAGTACTTTAACATGTGTTTCCAATAATAAACAGTCTCCTTAAACATAAGACATTAAATAAAGAAGAAACAATTTGAAAATTGCAAGGCAATAATAGAAATAAAGTTATACTAACTTATCTTACAATTAAACACCCATCTATACTTTTTATTCTTATTTTCAAGACTCAAATCAACAAGAACCATACACATACAAAGCATTTCTGAAATTTTGAGCAACAACAATATCAGAAAAGTACTTCAAAACAGCCCGACGTCATGTAACTATCCAAAAACTATTTTTCCAAATGTCTATTCGTGTTCTTGCTTATATAGAAAATTTAAAGTTGGAATTGTTAGGATCGAATTCACGCACACACACTAGATGAATGAAGAACACAAGAAATTTTAAGAGAAAGAGATGAGAGATCTAGAGAGGGAAAGAGAAAACTCAATATTTCGTGGTAAACCCCGTGAGTAAATTTCCACGGCAGTAAGATATTTTTATATTAATAAATCAGAGTATTTTTGGTTACAGAGAAGAAGTAGAGAATAAATAGGAAAGCCTAAAATAGAGAATAAATAGGAAAGCCTAAAATTAATCAGGCTCCACTACCTAACAATTCTCCCACTAGGAGACTGACTCAGTCATCCAAAAAATACATTCTCACAAAAAATAATCTCTTCATCATCAACATCTTTAACGCACTGCAACATCGATAGCATCAACTACAGAAGATCAACCGAGATTTTACATAACCTCTGTTTCCCAACATCAACACATTTCGTCAGCATGTCTGCCGGGTTCTTTGCACCCTGTATCTTCTCCAAGAACATATCACCATCCTCCACTGCCCTGCGAGTGAAATGGTATCACCTTCTGATGCGCCTTGTTTTCGAATGATAGGCTGGATATTTCACCAACTGTGTCACTCTGGCTATCTGAGTAAAGAGTCTTCTCGCTCTGCTTCCTTCCCAATTCCCCAAGATAATCTGCCAGCCATATCATCTCTTTCACAGCTTCAGCTATTGCCACATACTCAGCTTCAGTAGGTGAAAGAGAAACACACTTCTGAAGCCTGGACATCCAACTCACTGTTTTTCCACCTATGGTGTAAATGTACGCGGATGTACTCTTGCTTGAGTCAACATCCCTACCAAGATCAGCATCCACAAAAACCTGTAGAGTCAACTTGCCTTTGCCAAAACAAAGTGAAGTACTGGATGTACCTCTCAGATATCTCAGAAGCCACTTCACAGCTTCCCAATGCTCTTTCCCAGGGTTCGCCATGTACCTGCTAACAACTCCCACTGCATGTGCTATATCAGGTCTAGGCAGACCATAGCATACATCAAACTACCAACTGCTGAAGCATATGGAACAAGTGCCATGTGATCACTCTCCTCGGCAGTCTTGGGTGACTGCTCCTTTGACAATTTAAAGTGACTTACCAATGGAGTAGTCCTGGGTTTAGCATCATTAACCCTGAATCTGCTCAGCACCTTCTCAATGTACAACTCCAGAGATAGATTTTAAGTGCCAGCAGATCTATCCCGAGAAATCTTCATCCCCAAAATCTCTTTTGTTGGACCCAAATCTTTCATCTCAAACGCTGCAACAACCTTGTCTTCAGATTGTTAATCTCCCTCATACTAGATACTGCAATCAACATATCATCCACATACAAGAGTAGAAAGACATATGAATCAGTCTATTTCTTAAAGTAACAACAAGGATACGTTTCAGCTATGCAGAATCCACTCTTGGTTATTAAGGAGTCAAACTTCTTGTACCACTGCCTTGGTGCTTACTTTAGTCCATGGAAGCTCCTGGTGAGCTTATATACCATATGTTCCTTGCATGGAACCACAAATCCGTCCGCTTGTTGCGTATAGATCTCTTTGTCAAGATCTCCATGTAAAAATGATGTTTTTACATCCATTTGCTCTAGATGCAAATTCTCCGATGCGACAACACTCAACAGAATTCGAATAGAGGTTAACTTCACAACAGGAGATAATATTTCAGCATAATTAATACGTTTCCTTTGTGAATATCCTTTAACCACTAAATGAGCCTTGAACTTTCTTTTTCCATCTGGTTCAGTCTTGATTCTGAACACCCACTTGTTCAGCAAATCTCTCATCCCTACAGGTAGCTCAGTCAACACCCATGTGTCGTTCTTCTCAAGTGACCTCATCTCATCATCCATGGCTTGCTCCCACTTGATCGAATCATCCACCTGTAGGGCCTCATCAAAAGACTTTGGTTCCCCCTCATCAGTCAGCAATAGATAGTGTAATGAAGGTGAATACCTATCTGGTGCCCTGATGGATTTGGATGATCTCCTTAACACTTGCGCAGGTGTAACTTGCTCCACTTCAGATTCTTCAGTAGGAGTTGGTTGAGTATCTACTTCGACATCTCTGGGGTTACTCTTCTCCAACTCAACCTCAACTCCCACTTGCTTTGTAATCTCTAGAACCTTCTGCTCTCTGCCCTTGTAAACAACAGACTCATCAAATGTCACGTCATAATGTCTCAGGATCTTTCTGTTCTTGTCATCCCAAAACCTGTAACCAAACAAATCAGAACCATAGCCTATGAAGTAACACTTCACAGCCTTGGCATCAAGCTTGTCTCTCTTTTCTGGATCAACATGAACATAAGCAGTGCAACCAAAAGTCCTCAAGTGTGAGTACTTGAGTTCTTTTCCTGTCCACACCTTCTCTGGAATCTTGAACCCTAAAGGAACTGATGGTCCACTGTTGATCAAGTATGCAGGTGTGCTCACAGCATCCGCCCAAAGTGTTTTTTGCTACCAACAGTGTATCCTAATACTCCTTGCACGCTCATTCAATGTTCTATTCATCCTCTCAGTAATTCCATTCTATCTTGCCTTACCAGAAACTGTTCTCATCAATCTGATTCCCTCAGCTGCACAGAATGCCTTGATCTCTGATTTGTCATACTCTCCTCCATTGTCAAAACCTTAGGCATTTGACTTTCAAACAAGTCTGATTCTCGACTTCAGCTTTCCACTTCTTTAAAGTTGCAAACACATCTGACTTATGCTTCAAGAAGTAAACCCATACCTTCCTGCTGAAATCATCAATGAAGGTAACATAGAATCTGGATCATCCAAGTCATGATACTGGAGATGGTCCCCAAACATCTGTATGGACCATTTCCAACCGCACTTTCTTTGGCTCTCTAAGAATCTTTGTGAAGCTTACTCTTTTCTTTTTGCCCATAACACAGCTCTCGCAAAGACCCATATCAACAGACTTCAGACCCTCTAATGCTCCTTTTGCAACCAGCATCTTCATTCCTTTAGTACTTATGTGTCCAAGTCTGTTGTGCCACCGACATGAACCGGAAGCACCTTCAGCAACAACGGCCATGTTTATACACCCTTCTGTGATGTACAAGGTTCCAGATTTGGTGCCACGAGCTACTACCATAGCACCTTTCACGATCTTCCACGAACCTTTCCCAAACTCTACTGCATATCCCGTGCTATCCAAGTAACCAATGGAGATCAGATTTTTCTTGATCCCAGGAATATATCTGATATCCTCCAATGTCCACTTGTTTCCCGAGGTGGTCTTTATGCAAACATCCCCCTTTACTTTAATCTCTAAGTCTTTATTGTCAGCACGATATACTTTTCCAAAATTTCCAGATTTGATGTTTTGGAACAACTCCTTGCTTGGAGACGAATGAAAAGATGCACCAGAATCCAAAATCCATGATTCAACCAGGCTATTAACACTAAGGATTAGAGCATCCCCAATGTCCTCTGCTGAATTTACAGAATCATTGTCATCTCAAAATTTCTGATTCTGTTTCTTCTTTGGCTTTGTACAGTTCTTCCGAAAGTGCCCTTTTTCTCCACAGTTCCAACAAGTCACGTTTAATATGTTCAGTGATTTTCCTCGATTCTTTGATTTTGATCGACCATGTTGATTTTTGCCTTTCGTCTTACTTCTCCCCCTTCGATCAACGTTTAGAGCACTGCCTGATGAATCTCCCACTTCTTATTTGCGAATACTTTCTCTAAGAACAACATCACTGATTTCATCTAACTTCAGTTTCTCAGATCCACGGGAACTGCTAATCGGAGCAACAACAGTATCCCAAGACTCTGGCAGAGATGACATCAAAATCAACGCCTTAATTTCATCTTCGAAATTAATATCCACAGAATTGAGTTGACTCACAATCATATTGAACTCGTTCATATGATTAGAAACGGATCCAGTTTCAGACATCTGTAAATTGAACAATCTATGCATCAAATATACCTTGTTCATAGCTGATGGTTTTTCATACATGTTTGACTGTGCCTTCAACAAATCGGACGTAGTCTTCACCTTCACGATGTTGAACGCCACGTTTCTTGACAAAGTCAACCGGATCAACCCTAGAGCCTGGCGATCCTTGAGTTTCCACTTCTCCTTCTTCATTGATTTTGGCTTCACCCCGGTCAACGGTTCATGAATATCTTTCTGGTAAAGATAATCTTCGTTTTGCATCTTCCAGAAACTGAAACCGGATCCATCAAATTTCTCGATTCCATGCTTTGAACTATCCATCTTCTGTGATCGTGTTGAATCTCCTTAGCTCTGATACCAGTTGTTAGAATCAAATTCACGCACACACACTCGATGAATGAAGAACACAAGAACTTTCAAGAGAAAGAGATGAGAGATCTAGAGAGAGAAAGAGAAAACCCAATATTTCGTGGTAACACCCCGTGAGTAAACATCCACGGTGGTGAGGTATATCTATATTAATAAATCAGAGTATTTTTGGTTACAGAGAATAAGTAGAGAATAAATAGGAAAGCCTAAAATAGAGAATAAATAGGAAAACCTAAAATTAATCAGGCTCCACTATCTAATAGGAATCACTCAATAAATGAAGGGCGAGAAGTATTACCTATAAAAAGCAGATACAACAAATAAAAATTGAGACTCCTTCACCATGAGGAATCCTTCAAATCACAACTAACAAGGAGGAAAGAAGTAACACAATCTCTATGAACATTTCGAGGGTGAAACGAAGTTTAAATCTTGTAGATCTTTGGTTGGATGATAGGGGAACCTTTATAGAGGATTTACGACTATTTTATTCTTTTTTTGGTAAGAAAAAATGAGATAAAATGAAGGAGAAATCAGATATTATAAAGCTAAACCGATATAGGGCTATTGGCCCACCTTCACGTGCCTACTTCTGCAGTCTCACTAAAATATGAATATCCCTCAATCTGAAGTCATATGGACAAATGGTTTAGTACATTGGAAAGTAGACTTACAGAGGTTCGATCATACATTGGGGTTCTTCTAAAGCTTTATATATTTGGAGAAAAACTCTGAGACATTTAACCAAATTTCAAAAGGTTTATCAAAAAAATTTACTCTAACCTTTGTCAACTTTTAGTTCCCCTCTTATTTGACTTCAAAAATTTACTTACGATCATTGGGAAACCATATCACCTTATAAAACATCCTCATTATCATAAAATCCATTCTCTGTCTTCTCCCAAAAGGTAGCGGTTAACTTAAATGTTTCAAGCGGGCGGAGTGTTAAAATAAACATTCTTTATTTCAAACTTTTTAAGGACTTCCTGGACCCATAATATTAGTATAATACTTTGGTTTTTACCTCCCCCTTGTAAGAGAATCTCCTAAAATGATCCACTTAGTTGAGGTGTTCTATACCCTGCCAATGGTAGGACAATTCTTACAGCGTGGGCGAGACACTATATAATTATATAGCTCATAGTAATGGTTGTCGGTTAGAGAATCTCCTAAATAAAGTTTAAATTGTATTGTTATTATATCACCTAATATGTTGAGTTCATATATGAGTACGTATAATTTTTTCAATGTTTTAAAGATTTAACTACTTTATTTCTTTACATTCAACGTGAGTACATGTTATCGGTTGTTGTCCTTTGATTTAGTTATATGACATTAATTTATATTACATACTCGTAAATTTAATGTAATATTTTCATTTGACGTGCATATTATAATGATGTAAATTGAGGTTCTTAAGATCCTCAACAAGAGTCTGTTAATATAACTTTATCTGCTCGTCAGCATTCGAGTGAGGTCTTCTTGCTTCCATAGGACTCCAGTTTTGTGAGTTGTTAGTATTAATATCATTTGGAATAGTTGTGGGTCTTTTTGAGACACTCGTCCATACATAGTAGAGGCTTCATAGATCGACATTTTGGAAATTCATTCAGTTTTTAGATGTGTCATTTAAAAATTATGATTCATACTCAGTATATTTAACAAAATTTTGAGATTTCGTAAATTGTTTTTAGTTATTTCTTCTGATTTGATGCTTTTGTATACTCGAGTTAGTCTTCCGCTTGTAGTCAGCCAGAATGAGGGTTCTCTTGAGGACTTGTAAAGGTTCTCGAGTGTTGTCCACTTCCAGTATTAGGCTCGTGACATGACAAATGACTACTAAAATTGTCAAATCAATATTAGAAAAACATATATAACTAGACCCATGTACTTTGTTTCATTTGTTACTTAGATCGTCTTACTCGTTACTTTTCCAAATGAATACTTTAACTCAATGAAACACTGTCTTTAAACTCCTCTGAACATTGATCAATCTTATGTGGCATCAAAATAGTTGAGTTGCATAAATTCATGACAACACATGTTTGAAGAAAGTAAAAACTATATTTTTATTTAAAAATATAAAATGATAATAAATTACAAAAAACAAAAATAATCCTTTCCTCATCCTTTTATTCTTCTTCAGCCCCACCCACCCCTATGAGATTCTTCTTCAGCCCCACTCATCCCTATTATCTTATTCTACTTCAGCCCGATCCAACCCTTTGTCTCTTCCTTCTTATTTATCCCACTCAGCCTCCTGATCAACATTCTTACTTCTTTCTTAGTGGTTAAACCCTATACCTTATTCTAATTTCTTCTTCTTTGACGAACACCTTTTTTTACTATAATTTAGAAAAACAATTAAAAAAAAGTCTTTGCCGGAACGTAAATTTCTAGTGAACTCGTTCACTATTTAAATATACATAATTTTTAAAGATCTTTTGTTTCAAATAGAACTCTAAAATGTGAAAGGTTTAAATTTTCAATCTATAATATTATAAAAAATTAAAGAAAGAATTATCGACAGATCTAAAAAAACATAGTAACTAATGAGTACCAATAAGACATTAAAGTGAAGAATAGGGGAAGAAGGGGCAATGTGTGTGATACAGAAAATTACATTCTTTTCTTTGTATATTATTTATTTTTAGAATCTTAATTTCTGATAAGTAGTTGAAAATAAATAAATAATTATGATGTGTCACTAAAAATGACGTGGAAATTCATGTGTAGTAGGTTATGTTAAATAGTCAATGATTGTCACAACCCGAGTCTACACCATGGATATGGCCGGCACTCAAGAACCATGGTTGGTCTCAAAGAACCCTCATCCTAGCTGACTACAAATAGGTTACTAACTTAAGCATGCAAAATCATAGAACTGAATAAATATTCATGGAACTGAAATGCAAGACTTCAACTCAAATAAAAAACTCTTAATAAAATGAATATATTCAACTCTCCATAAAATAGGCAACTTAAGCCTTTAAAAAGTTAAGCAAAATAAATGATACATACTTCTTAAAAATACTGCCTATCTATGAAGCCTCTAACAGATAAAGATTGAAATCGGTACAAGACAAATAACATCCTAAAAACTGATACAATTTAAAGGTATATGAAATACTCCGAAACCAAGGAGGTTCACCATACCTAACTATAACTCTCCGATGTATCAATGAAGCTAATGTTGATGATCGTGAATACATGTGTTTGCATCATGAGAAGATGCAGGCCAAATGACTCAGTATGTGGAACGTACGAGCATGTAAGTTGAACTCTAAAGTATAACGTAAGCTTGAAGTTGATAAAAAAGGAAATATACTTAAACTTTTCAAACTTACTTAACTCAAGAAATAATCAAAGATTCCCAAATCTACTCAACTTACTGAACTTAAAAGTACTCAAGCATAAGATTCTCAACTTAGATATTAGCTACTCAAATAAAAGATATGATACTCAACTCTGGTTACTCAAATCAAGATAAAGCGACAATACATACTAAATACATGGAAATTTTTATAAAATAGTAAAAGAAACTTAGTTTGTGAAAGAAAATACAATAACAAACTCGAATTTCCTTATATAATAAAGTAATATAATTTCAGAGGGGGTGTCTCTAACCGACAGGCTCCATAATGATCCTAAGCGGTGATACGACACTTTATCTTATGCTTCCAAGGACCATTCTATATCTTTCCATCACTATAGGACTTGTCTTAACTTAGTATATCCACTAGTCTATGCTAAAAAGAACTGATGAATCATCTAAAAAGTATGATCATTTTCTACCCATGATGGCTCTATGGTTTATGGAGACTTGAGTTAATATGAACTCGCACTCCCATATTAGTTCTCATTACTACTCACAATAATATACTTGGCTCATATGTTTTTAAAATAACTTATTTTCTTTGCTTTGAAATTATTACTCAAAACTTAGCTTAAAAGCTCTCTTTTGGAATTGATGTTCCCTTTCTTGGTCAAAAATCTTTTGGAAATCTCACTCTTAATCTTTACTAAACCCAAAACTTAAGTCTCAAAAAAAAGTTAAAACATTTGTAAAAGTCTTCTTAAATATGGTTCATGCCGAATTATAGACGTAAACGACTCAATGCAAGGTTTGCGATAACGATAGATAAAACTCAATACTAAGAACTCAAGAAACTTCAACATACGTACCACTCATTTCAAGATTGTTCAACTCAGAGAGTTCATGCGGAATTATAAGCATGAACTAATCAACTTGAGGATTCAAAGAGACTTCTCATTTCAAGATTGTTTGACTTATTGGGTTCATGCGGAATTATGGGCAGGTTAACTTCTACTCAAGGACTTCATGGGTAACATCTTATGATTAGAAATATAATCTCAAAGGGTATTAGGAACTCAATAATCAAGAAATCGAACTTGAAGATACTACTCCTCTCCATGATATTCAAATTTATAAAGTCCATGAGGAATTTATGGGTATGAACAACTCAACTCGAAGGTCTACATAACTACATGGAATTTCATGTATAAAATTCTTCTCATTCTCTTACTTACTTCCTCAAAATATAGTTCAAAACAATAGCTTATCTCTAAGGACTCACAATTGAAAGTAGGTTCGCGATACGGAGAGGCTTTTAAAATTTGTTTTGAAAACATGTTTCAAGGCAGAACGGTCTGTGAAGGATCCACAACACGTAGCAAAATATGCTCCAAATATGGGAACCAGCCTCGAGATGTGCCACCATTTTCGGATTCCGTCTGACAAAATTTCTTCTTCGTTTTTCAGCTTTAAGCTCTCTAAATTACATAGGTTCTTCTAGACAACACATAAAATCGATTAAATGTCAAAGTACATCAAATTTTACTCAAAATTGAACCTAAATTTACGTATAAGGAGAAAATAACTCCTCAACGAATTAAAAACAACAAGAATGTTATAAATTTAACATAGCCATCAAGTATTCAACTTCTAAGATTTCAAGAACTTAAATTCGCTGAAATTAACATGATTGGCATGTGGGTGAAAAAACCCAACACATTGAAAGTTTACATACCTAATGAAATAAACTTCTTGAAGAACTTGAAGGAAAACCTCGAAACATGAACCCTATCCTTAACGTTTCTTAATTTTCTTAAGCGTAGAATATTGGAGTTGATGAGAGGGTTTGACTTATAAAAACTGATTTTCTATATGTTTAGGGAAATATAGATGACCTTCAATGGGTTTTTAGGACATAAATACCCTTAAAAATAATAAAACAATCTTGGAATTGGAATCATTTTTCACGAGGCAATGAAAACCATATTTGATCTACAAAGCGGAGTTGTTGTCAGGTTTGTGCATCGTTAATAAATCAGTCATAACTATTTACTCATAGCTCAAAATTGAGCAAACTTGGTGGTGTTGGAAATAGGAGTCGAAGGGATTTAATTTAACATCTTATGGGTCTCGTAAACCCTTATCTACTAAAAGTTATGATTATTTGAAGTTGTAACGACTTGTTATGTCATTTTGAGAACTAGAACTATTTTGACTCGTTCTATAAATTTTACAATGGATATTTTGAACTATTCCACAATTATGAAACAAATGGGGTACTTTTTATAATTTATTTAGTTGGTGGTTAAGAAAAATAACATTACAATTAATAGTGGATCACTTCTACCACTCTCAAAATAAGGCTTAAATAATAATTAGGGGTTCATATCTTGAGTTTAAAACTCAAGAGAACTTTTATTACGGTGATACAATTTGCAGATAGGACAACGAGTGCTTCAGGTAAAATTAAATATGTACATGGTGAATATGGAAAATGCTTTATGATTATTATATTATTGTTGTTAGTCGGCAAGAATTGGGTTTCAATTGAATTAATGTTTGGCGAGGGGCTGATTATGTGAATGTGGGGAAAACTTTTATGGCCATTAATTTAATAATGGTTGGATAAAAATAAAGGAGATGATTAGCATTGATATTATAAGGGTGCTATTAGAATTGAGAAAGAAGGATGGAATTAGAATTGCAATAATAAGGTCCAATTTGTCTTACTGCAGTGGTGTTTTGAAACTTAACAGTAACAAATTTGATTAGTCCTTATGCTTGATTATGGCTGATTATTGGGTTGAGTAATGCTATAGTTTTAAACAGTCTGCCATTATTTTGTAGTACACCATAGTTTGCTAATCAACTATGTTTAACATTATTATTCTACATTATTTCATATTATAATTTTTTTTTTGATATAATGCGATAGGTAATTAATATTAGGTGTGGGGAATTAATTAAATTCAACTAAAGATAAGTTAATTGGAGGATTTAAGACTTACTCTTAGTTTGAACTTTAACAATTTTTTTGTAGAATTAAGTGAGTTTTTGGGTTTGGGATGGACATAGGATAATATGAGTGTTTATAGAATCGTTAACTTACAAATTATGCATATATATATATATATATATATATATATATATGATAGATTAGAAGGTTCAGACGCATTGAGGAAAGGGAAAGTATTGGAGAAGAAGCTTGCTTGACTTCAGTTTTTTCGGTGGAGGTAGCTTATGGTTTATGCTATTTGATAGTAAACTCTTAATAGTGACTGATATGGATTAAGTGATATTGTTAAGTTTTCTATGCAATTGATTGTGTTGTTGTGTGGCTTGGTTGTGTGATTTGTGATTGGTCTGAAATCCAGAGACCATGAAATTTATATTCTTGAAACCTCCTTGTCGAAGTGATGCCTTGAATAAAGAAGATTTGATGAAATATTATCAATGAAATGAAAGTGGTGATAATAAATGATAAATTAATGGTATAATTGGATTAGAGGGTCACGCTCCAACACAGTATAATTGGATAGGAGTGTCACGTTGTTACACGGTATTCTTGGATCGGACTGTGATGTTCGAACACGGTATTCGTGGATCAGAGTGTCACGTTCTGACACAGTATTCTTTGATTGGAGTGTCACGTTCCGACATGATAAATTGGATCGCAATGTCACGTTCTGAAACGATAATATTTAAGGAAAAACATATTATATTAACTGAATATACTCAATCTCAAAGAACACAATTTCCCAAAATGGTTTGGTTAAAGGCATGAGTCCTCATGGATGATTTTGATATTGTCGATTTATTACATACTTACTTTAGTGTCGATGACACTGGTTCATGTTGTTTGTTGATTATCACCTGTTAAGTGCTATAGTTGAGTTCAAACTATTATTCATTATATATTAGTTTCTATTTTGGGTTGGCCGATGATACCTACTCAGTACATGTTGCCCCGTACTGAGCTCTACTTGTGTTTTTCTTTGTTTTATTTTTATGGAGTGCAGCGAGTGCACCAACAACTTTGACTTGCCCTCAGCTCAAGTCAATCTACAACATATCAGGTTCAAAGGTGAGTTATTCATTCAAGAGTGTGTTGAATTCTCTTGGTCATGGCATGATGTCCTTAGTTTTCAGACAGAAACTATTGTATTCATTTATTTGGTGTATTTAATAACCCTAGACTTAGTATTTTGAAGATTAGATGTCCTTGATGTGGTGACTTTCAGATTTTGAGAAACAATAGTTAATAAGATTTAAAGCTTCCACATTGTGATTGTATTTTGTAAATTGGGGTTAAATTTGTTGGTTCTCCCACCTAGGAGATTAAGTGTGGGTGCCACTATCAACTCCTTTTGGGTCTTGACATACTTGGTATCGGAGCGTTAGCTTCGGGGATCTCATCACAGAAGCACAAATCTAGTAGAATCTTGCAGAATGGTATGGGGACGCTTTTAATTTTTCTCGAGAGGCTATAGGACTTTTAGAAAACTTCATTACTTCTTTCTTTCGTGCTACTTCTTGAGTCCAATTGGTATCTAGGTGATATATATCGGTATCTAACCTTATTCACTCTATTTCATATAGTATTGAAGTAGTAGAGTTGGAAACACCAATACCAGCAAGTGAGTATGCACCCTTAAAATTAAATATGTTTCTACAATTCACTATAGACATGTAATTACTAGTGACTAGTATGATCTGTTTATTATGTTCTTAAAGTTGAAACCCCTATCCTTCATGGGAAAGTATATTCTACGGATCTTAATGGATATGAGGTAGAAGGAGTGAAGCAAAATGGCTTTGCCAATGTGACAACATTCAAAAAGTTCGTAAGGGACGACTAGATAATGACTATCATTACTTTGGAAAGTATAGTAAAGTTCTCATAAGATATATGAGTTGCTTAGTGAATAATGAAATCTTGTTGATTGAACTGAGGGCAGAATCTCTACTATGATTTTATAGATGGAGTGTATACAAAAAAGGGTCATGATAAGACTACTACACTAATATCGATAGTTACTTGGTTAAAGTTATGACGTGTGTTATTTATGTCATCGACCTGATCTAAGAATGAATTTAATAATATCTTGGGTCTATTAAATGTATAGATATATGTTGGCTATTGATGTATGATCTTCTCGATAATATGATATGTTCTAATGAGGTGTCTAATAGACTTTCACGGCCTGGCATTACTAGGGTTACGTGGAAATGGGCACGTTGATTGTCAAGTAAGAATGCTAACTACTAAAGGAGTTACCAGTTGTATGATATGGTCAGATAATAAGATTAAGTGTTGCATTCACATTTCAGAAACCAACTAATTTATTACTACAGGAGCTTAGATTAAGCATTATTTTAAAGGAAAATTTTAGAGGTGGATCTTTTGTACAATATTAATATATTTAGTTTGTGAAATGTATCTTGAGGGTTCTGAAAGAGGACAGACAATTTAATCTTAAGCTTCAAAAGGTAGATTGATATTAAAATGACAAACATGTAGGGAAAGAAAGTCTTATTGGGTATACTTGGGTGAACTAAATTAAAGATTTTAGAAAGACAATTCTTATACAATAGAGTTAGTCCCTTAAATTTGATTGGTATACCTTAGCTTAAGGTGTCATGTCGAGGAAAAGGTTCACATCTTGATGATGAAATGGTATAGCTAAGAATGATGGTAAAAAGAGAAAGTGATATATGACCTATATGATTTATGTTTGTTGTACTAGTATAAAAAATTCTCATTTAGAATCAGTTTTAATGGAAACAAAGTCTTGAAAGTGTTTCACCCGTTCTGATATAGAATTTAGTATTTGCTTCAGAGTAGGAAACTAGGGCTAATCCTTGTTGAAAACAAAATTAAAATTATTCTCTTTATTTGGTTTCCAATTTTGTTATGAAAAGCTGGTAATCCTATTTGTAGTTGATTTTGACTTTGTAAGGAAAAACACAATTGTATAAATAGAGGATGATCTTAAGAGAAAAATTGAACTACTCATTAGTATTCTCTTTGAAATACATTAGGACATAGAGGAGGTTTTGAGAGAGCTTTCCACAAGAGAGAAGAGAGGAAAAATATTTATTTCGCAGCATACCTTTTCTCCGACCAGCAACCTTCAGATTATTATTCTAAATTAAATAACAACTGGATTAGGCTAAAATATGAACTACGTATTCATGACATCTTGGTGGTTTATATGAGTGGTGGAGATTGGATTCGGATGTCCACAAGATAACTTTTTGGTCCTGAACAACAGCTGCAATTGGGTGGTGCTTGCATTAATAATGTAGAGGCATTGTATTTATCGTGTATATTATGAGGTGTTTTAGTATAATAGTTAATAAGAGGAATCTTAATTTAGGACAATGGAGATGATTAGAGTTCTCATGGATGATGGAATGACTATTATTTATTGTTTTGGCAAAGTGAATGTGGCAATATGAGAAAAACACGATTTCCAATATAAACATTGATATATATAATATTCACTGTATACATATTACAACGCATAATATGTACAATAAAGTAATAACATACTAATAACAAATAAATTAACATAGAATAGGGTAACAAGAACTGGATGAGATACTAGAACATAGAAAGAGGATGAGATATAACTAAAAGTGAAAGCTTCGATCTAATTTTCATAAACGTTTTTCAAACTCCTGGTCCTCTAATAACAAAGTGTAAATTGTCCCGGATCCCAAATAAAACTCTCTAATAGCCGGTGGGCCCTTACAGGGTCAATTTGGTTCACAACATAGTAGATGCCTTAGGTACAAATATAGTGTGTATAGGTAGTCTACCTTTGGTACATGTGGGATAATTTCCCTTGGCTTTGGATGTCAAGTCCTTAGTAAAAAACTTTGCAAGACCTGATACTTTAAAATATGGTTGAATTTGGCTTCCAGGCAGGTGAAAAAATTCTTATTGGAGCATATCTAGGTTAAAGGATGCGTGATTTTATCTCTTTTTGTCTTGGTTGAGGTGATAGAGTCACATGTCATCAGATCACTTAAAATGCTATTTGATAAACCATAGGTATGTACAAATATTCAACTAAAGTGAGATGATAAGATCTATTGTAGTATTGAACTTAATAATGAGTATGGTTGAATTTTTAGTGATGAATATGGTAAGGTCGATGAAGATACAATCACTGATAAGGAAAGATATAGGAATTTATAGAAGTCTTCAAAGTAGAAGAAATTCTAGATATATAAGGGCATTGGAATAAATCATTTGATCGATAATTCAATATTTTTTCCATAATAAGTATGCATTTGTTGTGATATATCTTCTCAAGGTATGAATTTGTAAGGTAATAAATGACTGATTGCATCGATTTTTGAGAATTTTAAAGAAATTACACATGATTTGAGTCATAAGTTTGTTACTTCAGATTTTTGAGAGTGTGAACTAAAATGTCACGGGTTGTTGGTTAAACGATGAGATCGGTTAGCGAGCTAGAGAAACAAAAGTATGAAATATTGAAGGGTTGAGATCTTTAGACTGTTCACCATGGAAAGAATTTGAGAAAAGTGAAGGAATAAGACCTCTAGTATAACCATTGGGTGATTTAATAATTTTATCTTGATGAAATGGTGTTATCAAATTCGAATTAGTGATATTGGCCTTTTTGGGAGCTCATATTTTTTTTATAAGATGCTTAAATAGGTTGAGATATATCTAGAATTTTAACATGTATTTGATAATAAAACATAATACTAAAGATGACTTGGGGATAAGGTAGACGATCGATGTGGTTATAATGTGTTTTTAGTATTGATATTGTTGATTTTTGTGATTGTGGAGTTCGATAAATAAAATATGTGTGCAATTCTTATAGGGAGTAAATTTGTGATAATGGATAGCTTTAAAATCAAAGAGATAGACTCAGATGAATGAAAATGTTATGGGAATTATGGAAAGAGTATCTAGAGTTATTCAACCTTGATTTTTCATTATTATGTTACCAACTACTTTTTCTGGGTGTGGTTTAGAGTAGGATTCAATATTTACGTTCGTGTGTGTTTCGCTTCTATGGGTGAGTTCGCAGTAGTGGATGGGTGTACCTATTATGTGATTGTCCTTTTGGTAGGGTTTCATCCTTGGTTAGACTTGTCCATTCCACTTATGGAAGATTTGATGTTGTTTGAAAAATTTAAAGTATAATAGTGACTTAACACATACAACTTTGATTATGAGAATTTATAACAGAGCTACCATGAAATTTTATAGTTTTTCGATAGACATAAGATTTTGTTTCATCTTCGGTATCATGTTTTTGCTATGTGTGACTTAATGTGAGGACCATTTGGTCTAGTCTTGTGATTCTTAAGCTTTGTCTAAAATAGCTACTAATCTAGAATTTTGACAATATTGTAAGAGGTTCTGTATGGTTGAGTATATCACTCGATAGTAGGTACTTGATTAGTTCCATCTTTCGATTAGATGAGATTGATTCTATTTAATTATTACTTAATGTCTAAATATCGTATTTTTATAGGTTATGCTTGAGAAAATATAGTGTTGTGAAGATGTAATCTTAATAATTTCTCTGATGGTTGATTAAGTACGAGTGTGTGGTTGTTGGTTCAGGTTCAAGCCTGGTTGTAACCAATACAGATTAAAGATTTTATCATGGTTATTTTAGAAAATATTTGTCTAGATGGTTGTGGCAATGTCTAGTGGAAGGATCGGGTAGTTGAAGAGTACACATGGGAATTGTTTTGTTGTTAGTTGAGCTTACACACAACAATAGTTATCATTAAAATATTGGAATGGTCCATTTGTGGCATTATATGGGAGGAGTTGTAGATCTCCAATTTGTTGGTTTGATACTTTGAGACCTTGGATGCAAATATTTTGAAGGAATTGTTGAGACAACTACCCTTTCTTACATTCACCTTTCTTTGGATCGTTCGAGGACGAACGATGGGTTAATTGGTATCTATTGTAGCGACTTGTTAGGTCATTTTGAGAACTAGAACTATTTTGATTCTTTCCATAAATTTTACAATGGGTATTTTTAACTATTACACAATTATGAAACTAATGGGGTAGTTTTTATAATTTATTTAGCTGGTGGTTAAGAAAAATAACATAAGAATTAATAGTGGGTCACTTCTATTACTATCAAACTTAGTCTTAAATGATAATTAGGGGTTCCCATCTTGAGTTTAAAACTCAGAGAACTTTAACAACGGCGATACAATTTGCAAATAGGCCAATGAGTGGTTCAGGTAAAATTAAATATGTACATTTTGAATATGACAAAGGTTTTATGATTATTATATTATTGTTGTTAGTCAGCAAGAATTGGGTTTCAATTGAATTAATGTTTGGCGAGGAGCTGATTATGTGATTGTGGGGAAAAATTTTATGGCCATTAATTTAATAATGGTTGTATAAAAAAAAAGGAGATGATTAGCAATCCTATGATATTATTAAGGTGCTATTGGAATTGAGAAAGAAGGATAGAATTAGAATTGCAATAGTAAGTTCCAATTAGTCTTACTGCAGTGGTGTTTTTAAACTTAACAGTAACAAATTTGATTGGTTCTTAACCTGATTATGGCAGATTATTGGGTTGAGTAATGCTATAGTTTTAAACATTTTGTCATTGTTTTGTAGTACACCATAGTTTGCTAATAAACTAGGTTTAACATTATTATTTTACTTTATTATCATATTATAAAATAAATTTTGTTACCTTTGGAGAGGTAATTAAATATTAGGTGTAGAGAATTATTTAAATTCCACTAAAGATAAGTTAATTCGAGGATGTTAGACTTATCCGTAGTTCGAACGTTAGCAAATTGATTATAGAATTAAGTGAGTTTTTGGGTCTAGGATAGACATAGGATAATATTAGTGTTTATGGAATCGGTAACTTACAAATTATGCTTATATATATTTCATATATTGGAAAGTTTCGGAAGCATGGAGGAAAGGGAAAGTATTGAAGAAGTAGCTTGCTTGACTTCGGTTCTTCGGTTGAGGTAGGTTATGTTTATGCTATTTAATAGTAAACTCTTAATAGTGATTGATATGCATTGAGTGATATTGTGAATTTTTCTATGTACTTGATTGTTTGGTTGTGTGGCTTGGTTGTGTGTTTTGTGATTGGTCTGAAAACCTAAAATCGTGAAATTTATATTATGAAAACCTCCTTATAGAAGTGATGCCTTGAATAAAGAAGGCTTGATGAAAATTCATCAATGAATGTAAAGTGGTGATAATAAATAATAAATTAATGGTATAATTGGATCAGAGTGTCACGTTGTGACGTAGTATAATTAGATCTGAGTGTCACGTTCCAACACAGTATTCTTCGATCGGAGTGTTACATTTTGACACTGTATTCTCAATCGGAGTGTCATGTTTTGACACGGTATTCTTGGATCAAAGTGTCATGTTCTGACACGATATAATTTGATCGGAGTGTCACGTTCTGACACGATAATATTAAAGGAAAAACATATGAATTAACGGAATATACTCAATCTCAAAGAACTCAATTTCCCAAATGGTTTGGTTAGAGGCATGAGTCCTCATGGATGATTTTGATATTGTCGACTTATGACATACTTACTCTAGTGTCTTTGACAATGGTTTATGTTGTTTGTTTCTTATCACCTGTTAATTGCTATATTTGAATTCATACTATTATTCATTGCTTATTAGTTCCTATTTTGGGTTGGCCAATGATACTTACTCTGTACATGTTGCCCTGTACTGAGCTATACTTATGTTTTTCTTTGTTTTCCTTTTATGGAGTGCAACGAGTTTACCAACGACTTTGACTTGCGCTCAGCTCTAGTCAATCTACAGCATATAAGGTTCTAGAGTGTGTTATTCATTCAAGAGTGTGTTGTATTCTCTTGCTCATGCCATGATGTTTTTTCGGAGATAAACTATTGTATTCATTTATTTTGGTGTATTTAATAACCTTAGACTTAGTATTTTGAAGATTAGATATCCTTGATGTGATGACTTTCAGGTTTTGGGAAACAATAGTTAATAAAATTTTAAGCTTCCGCATTGTGATTGTATTTTGTAAGTTGGGGTTAAATTTGTTGGTTCTCCCACCTAGGAGATTAAGTGTGGGTGGATCTCACAACTCATTTTGGGTTGTGACAGAAGTTGACAAAATATTTATGAAAACTTATGAATGACTTGAATGTTTTTTTCTTTGGTTCTTCTAGGAACTTAAGTTGCTAGATCTAGTAACCATAACACATAAGAAATTCTAAATTCTTTGCAAAAAATTTACTCAAAACGAAGAATGGTATGAGACTTAGGTAAATATAAATTCCAAGTTGTTACAATATCTCCCCCTTGGGATCGTTCGTCCTCTATTGATCACTACACTGGTATAGAATAAGTTACTCGAACTAAATTCTACATGTAATGATCTTCTCTTACTATGGTCAAGATTAAACTAAATACTTATGTTCGGATTCTATATCTCTCTATAGTAAATCTCATCCAGAGATTGTTACTCTTTACCACCATATTCAAGCTTAGTAATTTAACAACTCCATGGAATCCTACTAACAAACTCCTTCGAAACCAACTATGGGCTCTCGTTTAACTATTTCTCATTGTAAAACCTTATACTCCCAATCACTTTGGAACTCATTACTATCTTATTCTCAACACTTCACTTGATTTCTCATATTTCACCCTTAGGCATAAAGTTAGCACTATAAAGCTATGGACCTATTCCACATCTCTAACTTGTGTACATTCTCTTAATGCTCTTGTTAATCTTTTGACTTAGCACCAATTCACAGTCCTTATCTAAATGTTAGGGTCTCTACTACTTGCATTCATTGAAACAACCATCTCAACTCCTCACCTATTCTAGGTTAAGTCTACCATATCAAATCTCAAGACGGACATCATCACGTTCATGTTGCCATACATTTAATAATGACACTCATCTCAAATTCAAGCTTAATATTTATTACTAAATTTGAATATCAATATGATTGCTCGCTTACTATTTTATATCTCAACACTACTATGGCAATTTAGAAACACTTGTCCACTAGGACCTCATGATAATTAGTCAATCCTTACCTCTCAGTGTGCATAGTCAAATTACCATCACATTCCACTTCAAAACATAAATACCATGTACTCACTTGCTGCGCATTATCTCACAAATAGCTCTATCATCCTCCGAATACCATGAGTTTCTCCTTTCAAAATTCATAATCCTAGATTAGATCTATCATTTTAAGAATACTCTTGTCCTTTTATATATTCACATCTTACACTTTTCATTATTAGCACAATGACACAACATCATAATCCCTTTCTAGTTAAGGTATACTTTAACTCATATTGACTTGCAACACTTACTCTACCTCTTATCATGCGTTCTGCATATATCTTCACTTCCTAATTGTGACAACCCTAAAAATGAACTAGGCATATCTAGAGCTTCACTAGTGGTTTAAGGTCTGTTAACTAGCTTAATTAATGTGTATATGATTTTTGAAGTCAATAAGGTTGAAGTGGAAGTCAAATGGCAAGGAACGACCAAGACGTTCACGACTAGTCTCTTATGTGTTTGCATGTGTGGTAGTGTGCATTTGCATATTTCGTGGCTTGTTTGGTGTCGAAATTGATAGGGGAGATTCGTAAGACCTATATATGCATGTTTAGGTTGTTTGGTGTCTATATTGATAGGGGAGATTCCTAAGACCTAGATGTGCATGTGTAGGGGTTTAACATCAGGGTACGACCCCATCTGGGATCCATAAGGGGCCCTAGAGGAGGACCCTAACTCAAGGCTTGAAGCTTCGTTGCAGAATGCATGTAGTGCCAACCGATGACTCAAATGACGGCCTTTCGTTAAAACAACGACTTGTCAACTTCAAGCATCGATGGATCTTATAGGTATGCAAGTCTTGGAGCTTTGAATCAAAATACAAAGCACCATAAATGGGATGTCAATCAGATGATGGTCCGTCATTGGTAGGGCATCATTTGAGCCTGTATTTCTGCCTACAACATGACTTGGCTTGGGGTGCTTTGGGAAATTTACCTCAAGTCTTATAAATTAGAAGGACGGTTTTTTTAGTTGTATTTGGATATTTTAAGAGTATTAAAATGATTTGACTGTCGTCTAAACCATAAAACCAAAGTCAAAACCCTTTCCCTCCAAAATTCTCTCCTGAAAACCTCCATGAAATCTCGGTAAAGATAGAGCTCGGATGATTGATTTCAATAGATTTTCTTCTTCAATTCTCTTTGTATTCTTATAATAAGGTATGGGAGTTGTTTATATAAGGCTTTCTATCACCTAAGATCCAATTTAAAAGTGATTCCAAAGATCTTCAAGTATGAGAAAGTTCAATTTCTACTCTAAGTCATGGGTTCTTGCATGAAATATTTTCAAACATTAAGATATGGTGTTATTGATGTATAATTAATGTTTTCATATGAAAATATCTATGAACTCTTGACCTTCTCTACTATATATATTTGGCTATAATGTGGGTGAATTCAGTATTGCTTGATACTAGTGAATTCATGTGTAGATTTCTTTGAGCTATTGATTTATGTATTTTTCATGATTAAATAGCTTATAGGCTGACCTAATTTGATTATATTAATATTGTATATTGTTGGATTGTTGGTTTAGAATTGTGTTGATGGTTATTTGTAAGAGCCTTTGTGAATGGAATTGATTGAAATGGAAAAGTAATCTTTATGATAATGAAGGAAAGGTGGTAAGTTTACTTGATGTCTCTATATTGTGTACAATTGTTATAGAATTTTTATTGATTTCCATAGTCCACTTATGATGGAGGTGTTTATGTGTTGATTATGTGATGAAAATCACCTTGTAGGCTAGGTCTTACATGAAGGTACAATGTGTAGATCTTTATGTGAAGTAAGGTAATTATGTTGAAGATGTTATGGTTTGTATAATTTTGTAAAGTGAAGCATGATGTGAGATATGTGTGATCTTGTGTAATATGAAGGTATGAAGTGTATTACTCTTATATTTTATATGTGATCTTGTATTAGTTCTAATGTTATGATTACTCTTTAAGTAATGGTATATGATGATAGAAGGCTAGGAATTGTCTTATATGATAATGTTTTATGTGTATGTGTGAGGATAAATCATGTTCTCTTTGAATGATTATGTGTGGGTATGGTAGAGTATGATGTGTTTCGATATTTGTTGATAGGGAATTTTGTGGTAGACTTAGTGTCCCTACTTGGTAATTGAATACTATTGTATAAGTGATATGATAAATGGTATGTCTTGATTTGGTAGACCTAAGTCTCTCTTCTTGATTCATGAAATATATGTGAATATGTGATTCCTTGACTTGGTAGGCTAAATCACCCTTGTGATGTATGTGTATGGATGAATGATTAATGAAATTTTAGGATCGGTAGACTAAGATGGTAACCTTCTAAGAATGACTAATATGAAACCTTGAATATAGAAAAAAGGTTATGATATCCTTGAAGTTGAAATTTATGATGGTTTCCTTCTCGTGTGAATGATGGACTTAGGGATAGGTAGGATGGCACGACATGAAACAATCTCTAAGAATGTCATTGAGCTATGGTACCTTGGTAAGGTGTATTATGATTATGGTAGTGACTAAGTACGGTACCTCTTCATATGCCTTTGTGATGAAATTACTCTATGAGAACATGGCTAGCACTGTGTGAATATGCTTGGGGAGTGACTCTACTTGAGTTTAGACTAGAGTACAAAGAAACCCTTGATGTCCCTTAACCATGTGCCTACATGGTATGTGTGCTAGTTCTACCCTTGGAAAGTAGAACACCCTCCATCGGAGTAGGGTAGACTCTGGATTCCATGCCTAGCTAGTATGGTTTATGTCGGTTAATGCGTATTCTCCTCATGTTGGATGCATTACAGTATTGGAGAAGTTCTACAATGTTTACATTGTAGAATGAGACGCTATCTAGTATGGCACGAGTAGGCTTTGAAGATGATAGGATGTGGTTTCCGTAGGTCTTTTCCAATAACATTATGTGAAGTCCTCTAAATGAATGATTGTCTTTCAAAATAGCTTTAATAAAAATATGGTTTCTTAATGAAGTATGTTTTATGAAAAGGGTTGTTTATCTAGGGTAGCTTTGAGGATTGCTTAGGTAGTCTTGAAGAGGGTGTATGGGCGGTCTCTTCATTTTTTGAATTAGGTAACTCTTAGAGTAGTCTTAGGTAGGGAGTCTAATAGGATGTAAAGATTTATTTTATTGAATATGGAATTATGTGATATGTGATTAAATGAAATAACATACTTGAGGTTTTCTTGAGGATCATCTAGGTGTGTGTGAAGGGGTTGTACGGGCAGCCATTTGATGACTTACTTAGGTTAGTCTTATCATAACCTTTGGTAGGGGGTCTATGTGAATATGTTCATGTGATTGATGTTACTCGATTATGTTCTATATGTGATTGTTGACTTGGATTATGTCTCCTAAACTCTTTGATGAAGGTTTTTATCAAAATGTCAGGCAAGAATGTTTCTATTATAAATGTCCCTTTTTCATGGTTTTGCATGGCTTCCATACTTAGTGCATTAAATGTGCAAATCCCTTCTTTTCCCTTTTTGACTAAAGTGTAGGGAATTGAAACTCTTGATATGCCATAGATGATGGATAGGTTTCTAAGGGTTGACAATGAAGTATTGGTGAGTCCTCATTGATTCGAGGACAAGACTCACATGTTCCTTTTATGTCTTTAGTCTTTATATTAAGTCTCGTATGGTCTTAATCCAAAGTGTTGTACATTCAAAGTACTAGATGGTTTAAAGAAAAATTGTAAAGGTTAGATGACTTTAAAGAAAGTCTTTCGCTTGCGTATTAATGAAAGTATCCTTCGCGTGTGAAGAAAATTTTAACTACCTACTCATTATTAGAGTATATTGTGCGATGATTGATAAGAAAGGCTTGTTTGGGAATTTTTCGGGGTCCCATTCAGTAGTAACTTCTAAGGGGGTTCTCCCCAGTTGTTTCATTAATCTACCTATTACGTAAAACTATTCATTATTATCTTACTACATGCATGACTATAATAACATATCTTGTCGAATACTATCTCCCTTACTACGATTTCTAGACCTTTAAATACTTCCCTCTAGCTTTGGCTCTTTCACTACTGCAGCTCATGATCTCATCATACATACTATCATTTTGGGATGAAAATACTACCCAAAATGTAGACATACTTCCTCATAAGGGTCTCAACTGAAATATGGCTTAGACAAGAGTACGACTCACTTTTAGCTCAAATGCATGATTCATCTAAAGGAATTACTCTAAAATTGAACGCTTAATTTACTCTTGGCTTCTCTCAAGCCTTTCTAGAGTCTTATGACTTTCTCAAGACTCTTTATAAGAAAAATTCATCCATAAGAATCTTTACACTACTTCTTCACCACCTCTAGTATGACAGGTAATTGAATGAATTTGAGAAACGCACGAGTAAGAATAATGAATATATGAGATAGCTCTATTGCTCGATTAAGAGTATAAAAGAAGGGACATTTTTCTTAAATGTATGTATTCCTCGTTTATAGAAGTGCTCCCTCACAACCATAATCAAGATCCTATTAACACGACTATATATATACCCTAAGACTATTGAACTATGTGCTCTAATACAAAATTTGTCACGACCCGAGTCTACACTCAAGAAGAATTGTTGGTTCCAAGGGAACCCTCATACTGCCTACCTACAAGCGAAAGACTAACATAAGCATGCAAAATCTTAAAAACAAAATAAAATTCATGAAACAGAAATACAATTCTTTAAACTCAAATAAAAATAACCTTAATTAAATGAATGTATTCAACTTTCCATAACATAGGCAACTTAAGTCTTTAAAACATTTAATAAAATAAATGATACATACTTAAGAATAATATTGACTCTCTATGAAGCCTCTAACTGATAAACATGGAAATCAGGAAAAGACTCACGACATCCTTACAACTTTTATTCTTGAAAGGTAAATGAAATCCTCTGAAAGAAAGCAGGCTAACCATAGCTCATGCAAACTCTCGGATGTATCAACGAAGAACCTGCTGATGATCCAAAATACATGTGTCTGCATCATGAGAAGATGCTGGCCAAATGGCTTAGTACGTGGAAGGTACGTGGATGTAAGGGAAACTATAAAGTACAACATAGGCTTGAAATTTATAAAAATGGAAACATACACATGTCTTTTCAAACTTAACTCAAAGAATACTCAAGGATTCTCAAAACTACTCAACTTACTGAAGTTACAAGTTCTCAAGGATAAGATACGTAATTCAGATATTACATACTCAACTCAAATATATGATAATTGACTCTGGGTACTCAAGTCAATATAAAGCGACAATACATGTGCAATACATAGAAATTTTTAAAAACAGTAAAAGCGACTTAGTTCGTTAAAAAAATGCAATAAAAAACTCAAGTTCACTTATATAATAATGTAATATGATTTGTGCGGGAGTTTCTATAACCCAAAACCACAATAATGAGTCTAAGTGGTGATACAACAATTTACCTCACGCTGCCAAGGACCATTCTACACCTTGCCATTAGTATAGGAACTAACTTAACTTAGTGGATCCAGTAGTCCATGCTTAAAATCACTAAGGAATCATCTAACAAGAATGACCTTTTTCTACCCATGATGCCTACATGGTTAATGAAGACTCGACTTAATAAGAACTCGCATCCCCAAATCAATATTAAATACTACTCCCAAAAATATTCTTAACTCATATGTTTTTAAAACAACTTCTTTCTTTGCTTTGACATAATTACTCAAAACTTATATTGGAAGTTCTTTTTGGAATTTATGTTCTCTTTCTTGCTCAAAACTCTTTTTGATCTCAATTTTCTCTCATCTTAAATGTGAAAACATATAATACTAGTAATTCCCATATATAATTTTAAAGAAGATAAAATTTACTCTTACTCTTTACTCAATTCAAAGATCAAGTCTCAAAACAATGTTTAAACATTTGTAAAAGAATTCTTCAACTATGGTTCATGCTGAATTATGTACGTGAATGACTCAATGCAAGGTTTGCAATAACCATAGATAAAAATAATTATTTAGAACTCTAGAACTTCAATGATACTACTCATTTCAAGATTGCTAAAATTAGAGGTACATGTGAAATTATGAGCATGAACTACTCAACTCAAGGACTCAAATATACTACTCATATTAAGACTGTTCGACTTATAGGATTTATTTGGAATTATGGTCATGATCACTTTAACTCAAGGACTTCAAGGGTAATATGAAATAGTCCAATGATTAGAAATATAGTCTCAAATGGAATTAGGAACTCAATACTCAACACATTGAACTTGAAGATACTACTCATCTCCATGATATTCAAATTTATGGAGTCCATGTGGAATTTATGGGCATGAATGACTCGACTCGAAGGTCTACATAACTACATAGAACTTCATGTACACTTCTGATCCTCTCACTTAATTTCTGAAAACATAGTGAAAATTAATAATTGATCTCTAAGGATTCTCAATTGAACTAAAAGTCTTTCTTGAACTCTACTTTTTACTCTAAGCTTAATTTGGAACCTACCTCTTAAAACAATGTTTAAAAGATTGTGAAAGACTTTGGAAAACGTTATGATTTTCTTTTGACTTAATTCATAACATTTAGACTATACTCTTAACTTCTTGAATTAGCTCTTAACTGGTCGTTAAATTGATTTATGGATTCAAGGATTGTGATTTGTGATCGGAAAGATCTTATGATATTAAGGAATTAATTTAGATAGCTAAACATGAAAATATATTGAAAATCAATAATTGAAAGTGGGTCTGCAGAGGGGAGAGGCTCCTAAAGTTTATTTTTGAAAATGACTTTTGAAGCAAAATGCACTGTGACGGATCCGTGATACGAAACAAAAATTCCTAAATCCAGGAACCAGCCTCTGCACGTGCCACCACCTCCGGATTTTGTCTGATCAAATTTCATTTTCCTTTTTTCAGCGCTAAACGCTCTAAATTCCATGGGTTCTTTTACCCAACACTTAGAATCGATTAAACACTAAAAGTACATCAGATTGTACTCAAAATTTAAACTAAATACAGATTAGGATCAAACATCTCCTCAACGAATTCAACACAACAAGAACTTAATGGAACTTCAACAAACTCATCAAGAATTCACTTTCTAAACTTCGAAGAATTTAAATTCGCTGAAATTAACATGATTGGCATGTGGGTGAACAAACCCAACACTATTGAAGCTTACATACCTAATGAAATCATATTATGGAAGAACTTGACATGAAAACCTTGAAAGATGAACCCCACCCTTAGTGTTTCTTGATTTTCTTAACTGTAGAATCTTTGAAGTTGATGAGAGGGTTTGACTTATGAAAAATGATTTCGATATGTTTAGGGAAATTCGAATGACCTCTTAAGGAAATTTAGGACTAAAATACCCCTAAATGGATAAAGAAAACAAGTTAGGAGTCGGAATCATTTTTCATCGGGCAGTGAGGTCCGTATTGGCTTCGCGTTGCGGAGCTACTACCAGGCTTGCACATCGTTAGTAAATCAGACATAACTCTTTACTCAGATCTTGGAATTGAGCAAACTTGGTGGCGTTTGAAGGAGGACTCGAAGGATTTACTTATATATCTTTTGGGTCTAATAAATCTTTTTGTACAAAAAGTTATGGTCATTTGAGTTTGTCCCAAAACTTATAAAAACTTTGGAATGACTTGAATGTGTTTCTCTTTTGTTCTTCTTGGAACTTTAGGTGCTACATCTAGAAACCTTAACACTCAAAAAATTTTAAATTCCTTGCAAAAACTTCACTCACGAAGAACGGTTGGAGACTTAGTTCGAAAATTCTGGGGAGTTACACTAATCAGACGAAAAAAGGGTTTACTATTTTACTTCATTGTGTTTAAGGGTTCATTTGACAAATTGATAAGTAGGTTAGTCCAACTCACAAATGGAGCCAGTACAGAGGTCTCTGATGTCATTCAACCTTTATAATATAAATCTTAATATTATAAAGGTTATGTGGCACCTCTCTATGGCCACCAATTAGATTTGTCTTCATTATTTTTCTTATTTTTTTTTTTACTT
Source organism: Solanum peruvianum (assembly GCA_027705065.1). Taxonomy (NCBI): domain Eukaryota; kingdom Viridiplantae; phylum Streptophyta; class Magnoliopsida; order Solanales; family Solanaceae; genus Solanum; species Solanum peruvianum. Next base: position 34,037,977 of record JAKWJD010001766.1, on the reverse strand, counting down.
TTTCACATCTTAAATTAATTTTGAAACGTAAAAAATAAAAATGTCACTCTTATAATCTCTAGTTACATCTCTTAAAATATATTTTCTTCTCCCTTCCCTGTAGTGCATTACTCTATTGTTACTGTATTTGTAGAGTTCCTAATTTTAATAAAGTATAAATAAATATTTATAGAAAATATAAGGATATATTGCAGTGGATGTTTAGTTGAAGTATTATATTAATTTACCATTCAAGTTATGAAGTGTTAAAATTACACTGAAAGATTCTCAACATCTATGAATAGGTAAGGACCCTAAAACTGAACTAGTGATACTAGATTCTCGTATTCAGGGTATAGTTTTTAATCTAGAATAAATTCTAAAAAAGAGTTCTAAAAGTCAGTTTGGTGCTAGAGATCAAATGTCAAGGTAAGACTCGGACGTTCGAAGACTATCCTTTTGAGTTCATGTGTTCTAATGTGGTGTGTTGAAGTTTGGTTGATGGTTGGTGTTGTCCCAAGTAGTTGTTGTGGTGTTTAGGGGTTAGACGTCAAGGTACGACTCCGCAAGGACCTCCCTAAGGGTCCTTGGGGATGACCTTAAGTCAGAACCCCAAGACTCCAAGAAAAACCACCAAGATTCCTAGACAACATGACTCATGACCCCAAACCACAATCCGTCAAACCACCAACGACTCGTGAGTCTTGGGGTGAACCAGGCCTGCCAAGGCCTGAAAGTTTTTACCCTCAGTACCAAATTACGGACCCCAATGACGGGGCGTGGACTAGACCACACTCTGTTGTCTAGAGGGCGTGGAATAAACCTACAAACCTGCAATTAGTTCATCATGGTGAGGGTCAATTTACCAATTCACCCCAAGTCTTTTAAAATGTAGGTTATGTTATTTTATTATTATTTTGGTATTTTAAAAGTGTTAAAACATTTAAACCCTCAATTAGAATTCATTATTCACTTTTCCCAAAATTACAACCCTTCCCTCCCTTATGTTCTCTCAAAAACCCCATGTAAGCTCAAGGCGTAACAACCCTAAGAATGGATATGCTAAGTAATGCTTAATGTGTCTAGAATGCCTACTATAAGACTGGGTTCACACGGGTTGATGCGCCTAGAACCAGGCCTCTGAACCCTTACAAAAGTCAAGCCAACTAACTCGGGTAGTTAGTTAAGATAGGAAAGTTTGGTTCAAGCCATGTAGGGATCCAGAATATGACGATTTATCTGAATGAGTCTTTACCGGACTTAAAAAGGGGGAATCTTAAGTTAAAAGGGTTTGGGGGTAAAATGGTCATTTTCAAGGAAAGGTTTGTATTGTAATTATCCTAAATATATAATTAATTATTTAATTAATAAGGTGGAGGGGTATTTTGGGGAGAGAGGGACAAAAATTTGTTCTTAGAGTGAAGTCTTGCCCCACCAGGGTTTGAACCTAGGTGGAAGCAATGAAATAAATTTGTTTTAGTTAAAGTTGGTAAATTAATGTAATTAATTAATATTTATTATTTATTAGCTGATTTAAAATAAAAGGGAAATCAAACTTTTTATCATTTAATAAAAACCGTATTTGACTAAGTCCTAAACTAGACTTCTAAGCGTAATCAAACTCTCACTCTCTCACGTCTATCTCCTCAACATTCATGATCATTCTCTCTTCCCATTAACGTTTCTATGTGCCAAATAACATTCAAGAACAGAAAATTTACCAAGGTTCTTCACACTTGAAGAACTCACACGAAAATATAAGAAAAACAAACGTTAATCAATCACATAGGCAAATAGAAGGTTTTCCGTGGAGTGGGGTTTTGAACTTTCAGTGTTTGACATATGTTTGAAAAAGTTTTTGGGAAGCAAGACGAGGTTTTAAAGTCAAAAAGGTATGGGTTCTATCCTCTCTTGGTCCCTTTCCCAAGAAACCCCTAAGATTCAGTATATTCAATCCGAAAACTAAGGTAGTTCCCCGTTGAATGTCCCTGTCACTAGCTCCTAATGATTCGTAGGTTGGATATGTTTGCTGGTATATATATGGCGTGTGTGTATTTTCGTGATGAATATGTTCATGTATGTGTGTATGAAATCGTATGAAAGATCACCTATGTGATCCGAAACTATGTATACGTGTGTGCAATGTGAACCATGATTATGTGCCTTGGGTTTATAGCTCTAAAATGTCATGTTAGTTCTTTGTATTTCATGTACACATGTTTATGTAGATCGTGATGTTCATAAGTTATGCAAATATGATTATTTGAGTGAAACTTTTTATCGAATGAAATCTTGAAAATGCACCTAAAGAACTCACTAAAAACTACTTAAGACGTCTAAACATTTTATGTTAAAGAAGTGAGAAAATAGGATGCAAAAATTTCCAGCATCTTCTTAGTGAGTTTCGGCCAAACTAAGGACATTTTCATGCTATGACAAAATTAATTAAAATATGTGAGTTCACTGGTGATTGAACCCATGACATCCCCATGTTAAAAATCAATGAAATAAGATGAGAAAAAGGAAATGTGACATGTGGGACTCGAACCCGTGACCTTGGCTGGAAAATGAATTATGAAAATAAGAAATGAGAGGAGTGGGATTCGAACCCACCACCTCTCAGTCAACAAAAGAAAATTAAAAGAAAAATAAACTGTTAGGCAGGAATAGAACCCACGACCTCTAGGCAGAACCAAGAGAAATTAAGGAGAAGAAATTAAAGTGGGGTTGTGGGGGTACGAATGCACACCCCCTTGGCCAAAGGAGATGAATTAAAAAAATTGGAAACTAAAATTAAATGAGGTTGTGGGGGTTAGATCCCACATCCTCTCAGTCCCATTGAGCGAAAAATTAAGAGAAAAATTATGGAAAAAATAAAATGAAGGCGTTGGGGCTCGATCTTGGGTCCCCAAGCTGCATGGATCAAATCAAAATGACTAATAAAATGTAAGTGTTGTCCAAGGGATTCGAAACCGGGTTCCCTTGTCCAAATCCCTTATTGATACATAAGTTATACGTGAATTAAATATTCAAGAATAATGTTGCCTACTTAGATCGAAATCGAGATCTTGGCATACATACAAGATGCATAAGTCTTGTACCACATAATCTTAGGAATATATAAATCACTTAAACTAACTATGAATGAAGCCTCGTGACTTGAATGTATAGACCCATAGTCTAGCATATGTTTAAAAATAAGTGAAACTAAGATGTATGTAATGAAATGATGAAATAACCAATGAAATGATGAAATGAACATTGACATGATGAAATGAACAAAGAAATAATGAAATGATGAAATGAACAATGAAATGATGAAACCCTACAAGGGTTAAGCAAGTGTGTGAAACACACTAAATGGCCTAGTGCATTGGCATATGATGAAATGAACATTCACGTAAAAAGGGGTGAGTAATTATGAACAGCAAATGTGCTAATTTTAATGAATATAGTGAAAACATGATGTGAGGCTAATGTAAAAGATGAGAACAATCTCAAATGAGCCTAAGAAAATGTTACCAAAAGTACTCACCTATGAGAGTATTAAGTTAATGAAGAGATCAGTCTCTATGAACACCCTAATGAAAGCATTGAGATCAAAATACGCTTAATACTAACGATGAGATGAGAAATCATTTATTGAGCTATAAGGTCCTCATAGTAGAAGTCAGCTTCCATGACGTATGAGTTGAATGTAATGGAACTTTATACTGAGCACCTATAGACTAGCTATGAGCGGTGATGCCTTCTTTCGGGACGGCTAGAGGTTCACGTAACTCTCATGAGATGAGACTGCCGGGCATGGGTCTCTTTATATCTCCTAGTCTTTGAACCTATACTGCCAATATAAAGATCTGGCGGGTTTCAATACCCATGTACACTAGCATGTTTTGGGTAACTTTTGCCGGTTATTCCACCTCTTTTTCATTGTGGGGGAGACACTGGATTTCATGATGCTCACATGATCTATGTCGGTTAAAGTTAAAGTTCCCAATGAATGAATGAGTCCAGCCTCAAATGATGCACATAATGAAATGAATGATACCAAAGGTGTTACCATAGGATAATTAGGAGGTGAGATAGACTAAAGTAATGACACTAGGTCATTATCTATCATTGCACAGTGAACCCGATGAAATTCTTAAAATACATCCTAGGTATTGCTTCTATTCACACTAGCCTATGAATGAAATGAAATGAAGTACGTATGAATGAATGAAGCAGACTATGTGTTTGCGAAATAAGGCTCCCTAGTTGAGGTCCCATATGTTGAGCCCTAATTTTGGGAAGTCTTGAAGGCAAGTCCATGATTCCAACGCCTCATGACATATGAATGAATGATATGAAAAATGTTATGTGCTATATGCAGTATGTTATGTGCTATGTGCAATATGTTATGTGTTGTGTTCAATATGATAAGTATGATGATGCATGTTACTCTCATGACATGACTTTCCTAATCCAAATTTGGAACGCTCAGTTACTTTCCTAATCAAAAATTGGAAAGCTCACTCACTTTACTAATCCAAATTTGGAAACCTCACTAACATTCCTAATCCCAATTTGGCAAGTCCACTAACTTGACTTTCCATAATTATGTTGTTAGGAAATATCTATTCTTACTCAAGAATGTCCTTGGTCTGTGCTTGTTTATACCCATTCTTAGTACAAGTATGTACTAATCCCATAAAACTCTATATTTTTAGGTTCAGGCATAGTTGGACGCTAGAGCGTACAAGTTGACGTTGCAGCTGTCTAGACATGAAGCTTTCATCCGGACATCGTAGGCCCTCATACCTTCGAGGATGTCTACCGTTATTGTGTAGCTTAATTTAGGCTTTAGCTAGTGGAAAATGTTCCACTAGTGTTTCTTTCCAAATTCATTCCAGACTTTGTATTGGTGTCGTTTTGGCAAGAATATGTTTAATTAAATTATGAATTGTTTCTTTCATTTGATTCTATCTATATTATATGGTTGACTTGTGAACGCTTATGATGTTATGTTTAAAATGTTCAGCATGAAATAATAAAACAAAAGGTTAAAAATTTCCGCTAAAATTAACTTAGATGAAGTAAGAATGACGTATGTAGGCTTGTCTACGACCTCGGAGAGGTCAACGATGCCGGTCTTGTCTGGGGTCTAGATTCTGGTCTTGACACAAGGTCAAGATGGATCTAGGGTTGTGGATTTTAATGGATTTCCTTAATTCTCTTTGGTTTACATCTATTAATCTATGGGAGTTCTTTATCTAAGGTAACCTATAAGTTTAGAGCCAATTTCAATGTGATTACAAAGATTACAAAGTTTATGAAAAAGTCCAATTTTTACTCTAACTCAAGGGTTCTTGCATGAAAAGATTTCAAATGATTATGTATGACATTATTGAGGTTAAATTGATGTTTTACAAAGTAAATCTCCATGAATCCTTAATTTTCACAAAAATTCCTAAATTTGGCTTATGAAGTGGGTTTATTGCTTATGATCTGATGATGATGGAATTGTGTTTATATGGAGCTGGATAGTTGATTTATATTGTTACTTATGTTATTCTATTTTTAATTGTTGGATAAGTAAGGAATGGTGATTGTGGCTTCTGGAAGAGGTTAAGTTGACCTTATTCCCGTACAAAGTTAAAATTGATATGAGAATTGTTCTTCTGTGGTATGGTTCACTTATGGTGGCGCTATTTACTTTTGGTCTTGTATGCGTTATTAAGTGAATTATGGTACTACCATGTTATGGCATAAATGAAGGTATAACATAAACTTGGCTATATGAAGTTATGGTGATCTTGTATACGGTGGTGGTATATGAGAATGAATCAAGTGAAAGTTCTTATGTGATTTAGTGTAGTGATGATGGATTGCGGATGGTATTTCTAAGGTGATGAATGTCTTGAATCGATAAACTTAGGTTCCTTTTCCTTGATGCATGAAAGTTATGTTGAATTTTATCTATTGACTTGGTAGGCTTGGGCATCCTTTCATGAGAATGAATGAATGAATGAAGTCTAGGATCGGTATACCTAAAGTTGGTTCCCTTCCATGAATGATAAATGAGTTATTTTATAATATGTGTTGAACTAGTAGACTTAAGAATGGTTCCCCTTCTTGATGAGTCTAGAACCCTAAGTGAATGTGAAACCTTGAGTATGAAAATAAGGTGAATAATGAATATTTAATCATATAGACCTAACATGGTACCCGTTTCATGAATGATCTATCCCAATGAAACTCAATCAGGAGACCCTTATGGATACCTTCTTGGTAATGGTATTATGAGTTGGTAGTCTTACTGATGGTACCCTCTCTAATATACTTATATAATTGAACTTACTCTATGAGAACAAAGGCAAAGCACTGAGTAGATATGCTTAAGGTAGTATGTCTACTTGAAAATGCGATTAGAGTATAAATAAGGGTTTCGATATCCCCTAAACCATGTGCCTACATGGGATTTGTCCTAGTTCTACCCTTCGAAAGTAGAGCACCCTTGGCTGGGTAGAGTAGACTCCGAATTTCATACCTAACTATTGTGGTCTATGTTGGTTAATGCCTTTTTTCATCATGTGGGATATACAATTTAGTTATCGGATAGTTTCTATGACGTGTAGGTTGTATTATGGGATGCTATCTACATATGGCACAAGTAAGCCTTGAAGATCCTAAGGTGAGTTCCCTAGGTCTTCCAAGACCATTGTGCTAAGTCCTTTAATTGTATGATTGACTTCTAAATGACTTGAAGTAATGCATGTCCTCATAATGATAGTATGTTGAACAGAAAGCTTCTTATCTAGAGTTGCTTTGAGGAACACTTAGGTGTTCTTGAGAGGTT